>JAJGRW010001319.1:1476860-1504111 GCA_025461045.1 Carex parvula
AATTATTTTTGCTTTATTATGTCTTTATTGTTCAGTCTAATATTCTCTTTGTAGACCAAATAATCGGCATCACATTTTGCTTTCTTACATCACCATATTACATCAGACAGGTTCAGCTTATAGTAACATAGCATTCCGCTAAAAGTGGGTCCGAGATGTCAGCCCTACAGTACGGCGACATTCAAATTTTAGATAGATAGATATGGATGAACTTTCTAGCAAGTTTACATTTAAATTTTGGGACAACTTGTTTTGAACTTTATTATACTTCCTTTTGTAATCCACCAAAATCATCATTGTTTTACTTTTGAATTATAGATAGATCACATAGCGCGCAATCGTTTTGCCGGATGCAAACGGATTAGATATTATCCGTATGTATTTAAATCAAGGTTCTAAATAGCGTTTATAGCGTCGTAGCGGGAAGGCTAAAAAAAAAGCTATAGCGAATAGCGTGCTTATAGCGGAAGCTAGTCCAAATAGCGTTTTTTTTTTTTGTTTACATCTTCGTATATTTCAATATTTGTACTAAATATCAACATTATCTAAAGTCTCATAGAACAATAAATAACACCAAGTAATTAAGAAATTATAATTATTCATATTGAACCAGTACAAAGTTCAAATTGCGGTTCAAAATATCCATAGTAATATCATAAACTATCGATTTTCCTATTAAAAATATCTTAGCGATCATGATTCATGACATATTTTTTTTTTCTATTCAAATTTTATTTTCGATTGGGACTTTTTTTCTATTCAAATTTCAATTTCTATTCCCAATTTCAAATTGATTATCTGTAGCAAGTAGCAACAAATTCAATTTCGGTTTGAGATTTTTTTTATCTTTATTTAAACCCATATAATTGCTTTAAAAAAAAAAACCATATTTGTTAGCGCAAATAGCGCGAATAGCGGACCGCTATAGCGCTGTAGCGGTCGCTATAGCGGCCGTAGCGCAAATAGCGCATTTTGATGTCATAGCGTAGCGTTTGTGGGTCAAAAACGCTATAGCGCCGCTATAGCGCGCTATTTAGAACACTGATTTAAATTCATATTCAAATTTCTGCAAATTCTAGTATACAGATACAAATACAAATACGGTTTCAGAAGCATATACAGATACAGATCCAATTATCCATATTCATATTTTTAATTTTCATATATTTGTTTGTGTGTTGTGTGCATATGGATATGGATAAATATAATTATTCGTATCACTATTTTTTTATCAGTTTGTTTCAAAATCATATTGTTGAGAGAGGAATATTTTGTTATTGATATCTTTTGATTAAAAAATGAAAAGGATTCAAATGCTTTCATTTTTTGTGCCTCCACCGTGTCTTCTTTTTTAAAAATTTGATAGCTCAAAATTTAAAACCAAAAAGTCAAATAACAATGTTAGATATAATCTACATTACTTTATCTATGCACGTGTAAAAATTATGACATTTCAACTTTATTTTGGTTATCATTAAAAGCATGTAAAATGTACTAATATGGACAATTTTTAGACCTTGATTTTTCAATTTATTGATTCACCATACAAACAAAATCTAAATGTGATAATTTTGTTGGGGTTTACATGTAGCTAGATGGTGCAATTTTAAATTTTCTAGCCTAAATAGTTACGATCTTACGATCAGGAAAGATCCACGCAGTTCATGGTTCACATCACACATGTGAACAAGCATGGAGTTCAAAACAATACCTCTCCAAATGAATGGAGCGAGAGCGGCCAAAGCTTGCACCTTAGTCTCGCTTGTGCCTTCTTCCCCAAGTTACCACAATGGCAACCGCAAAGCTTGATCCACCCAAGGTTTGATTGAGAGAGAGATGGTTCCAATACTAGATGTACTACAATCTCTCTAAAATCAAATTCTTATGAACTTCGCTTATGGAACTCGCAATCTCAACAAGGATCGAATCAAATGACAAGCAAAGGCTCAACACATGAGCAACTCATAGATCAAATCAAATGAGCAAAAAAGGATCAAATTGAGTCTCAAAATCAGATATGAAAATAGATCTTAAATCGATCAAGAAAAGAGGAGAAGAAAGAAGCAAGCCGATCGGCTCACCTAGGCCGATCGGGCTTGGGTGGTGGTGGCGAATCCGAAATGGTTGTACAAGGCCGATCAGATGGGAAGAGGCAAGGGCGGAACCAAGGCCTGGGCCCTGGCCCCCCTTGGCCAGAAAAATATAGAGCCTTTTAATATAAAAAAAAAAAACTGGCACCCCCTCTGTCTTCTTCTCCGCACCCCCTCTTTAATAAAAAAAAACTGGCACCCCCTCTGTCGGCCCGACTTGGATTTATCAACCGCCTGAGAGAAACTAGGTAGGCCCCCCTACCGATCATTCTGGTTTCCGCCACTGGAAAGAGGTGCGGCGGCTCACGGGCTCGGATACTATACCAAATACTGTAAGCTACTGTAGCTCTCGGGGAGGGGGGGGGGGTACTGTAGCAAAACTACTGTAGCATTTTTGGCACCTTGGAGGTTTCGGCCATGGAAGGGAAGAGGAAGTGAGAAGATGTGAGGAAGAGGAGAATGAATATGATGAGAGAGATAAGGGGAGGGTGAGGCTATTTAATGGAGGCTCTCATTTAATTATAAATTACCATCTTGTCAAACAAATCAATGCATGAGATTGATCTCCATGTGGACATCTGAGTAATAAGACATATGTAAGGTCTAATAAACCAACACTCCATCTAAATACCTCACAAAGTATCTATGGACCAAGTGGACCAAATCCCTTCTCCAAGTTTACTCCTCTCCACCTCAAGATGTTGACCAGTCAACATTTGCTCCCTACCAGATTTGTCATTTCCGCAGTTGATTTTAGTTGACTGAGATCAAGTCAAAACTTATTTTGGCCATAAAACCCAAACCGTAAGTCTGTTTCGGCACGTTCCACATATCCACGCGATCATTGAATCAAGTTCTATCAATTGGCACAATCGAATTGACCAAATGAGTAAGTTCTATCCACGTTTTTATTTTGTTTAATCATATTAAATAGTTCCTCGATTAATTTGTACATCACATGTACCAATTAACTCGACCTTTGATCACACTTCTTAGTGTTGATTGAATGCTCTATGTAATGTCCCACATCACATGATACATTTTAGGATTTGACTTAGTGTTATCACATAACACCATTAAGTATCGTATCACTATATGATATCTCAACAGGTACCTTGTAGGGTGTGACTGCTTTGAATCTGTATTTATGTTGGCAATAAAATCACATTTCATTGATCATTAGTTGCCACTAGTATTAAGCACTATGATTACCCAATTAATACAGATGACGTGTTCTCCAACAGTATCATTGATCAAATATAGACAGCATCATATACTACCCGTGTAATATCCAATATCACATGATATCTCTAATGATAAACGCAATTCAAGACTATGTCATCTTGCTTGCTTATCTATTATGTTTCTTGACTCATGAGATAGATTATATTTACAATTAATAATTTATCGTAATACGCATATATAATTAATCTCAATTAAGGGGCCCAAAGATATCATCACTCACCACAATATTACATACTGTGATGAGGGGTATTCGTCTTATTGACTATTTACGAACTTCTTCAAGTGAAATACATATACACAGAAAAAACTACCTTTGTATTCTCTATATAAAGAAGAATCCATTGGAATAACATCATATGCACAACCCTCAAGTGAGAAAACCGAATTATCTTAGACTTCAATTATATACACCATGTGAACATTAATGACATAAGCACACAAACTCCTTTTATAATGTTCAGCATAAGGTCATTCTAATGTCATATACTCTTATATGCATCCGTGGTATTAAACTGATCTGCATCGATTGATTCGTGAAACTCAATCAACATTTAATTATCACGCTAATCTTATATATATGTAATTAATGTTCCTTGCTAATTGCAAAAATTAGAGAAATATAGAGTTTATTACTTGTTACGATATAGTGTCTCACAATCTAGAATCTTATTCTAGATACTATAAGTAATATCAAACTCAAGGAACAAGTTGATCATATCAACCATTATACGAACAAAATATGTAACAACATTTGCTCTAGGACACTAACTCCATTAATTTTTTTATGAACACAGAGAAAATAACATAGATCACATCTAACAGATTTATTTTGACGTTTATGAATTAAATTTTGAGTTATTAATATTTTTAAAATGGAGAACTTTGGATGGACCATTTGGACTTAATAAATAGTCGATTTGGATCATTGAACTATTTGGACTATTTTTTAAAACTGACTTTGGATCCAATTTTCACTGTTATTTTCATATTTTAATATAAAGATCACATCTAATGGTTTGGATCGACCATTTGGATTCTGAAAATCAAAAAATCAATTGGTTGCACCACAGCTTCGGAACAAACGTTTTGATATTAGCCAACCTCTATATATATAAAGAGAGAGATGGGCTATCATGCTTTGAGAAGTAAAGAGAGTGTTTTACTTTCTGTTTATATCTCCATTTTCAAATTTTAAATAGTCGATTCGAACCTCTCAACATGATCGTCATATTGTAATCTGCTTGGAGAACAAATTTTACATTTTTTGGAAAAAAATTACTATTTTTTTTTAGAATTTTTGAAAATAATTGTTTTTCTAAATTTTTTTTATTATTATTTTATTTAATGAAAATGTGTAATTTTCAAAAATTCTAGAAAATAGTAAAAGAATTCTAAAAAAAATGTAAAATTTGGTCTCCAAGCACATATCAATATGAAGATCATGTTGAAAAGTTTGAATCGACTGTTTGAACTTTGAAAATGGAGATATGAGTGGGAAGTAAAACACATTCTTTACTTTCCAAAGCATGATAGCCCAACTTCCCCTCTCTCTCTCTCTCTCTCTCTCTCTCTCTCTCTATATATATATATATATATATATATATATATATATATATATACACACACACACACACACACACACACACATACATACATAGAGAGGAGGATTCAAATGCCTCTATTTTTTGTGCCTCCATCATGCCTTCATTTTTAAAACTTTAATAACTCAAAATTTAAAACTTAAAAGTCAAATAAAACAGTTAAATATGATCTACATTATTTTATCTATGCGCATGTAAAAAATTGTGATATTTCAACTTTGTTTTGGTTGCCATCAAGACATGTAAAAACATACTAATATGGATAATTTCTAGACGTTGATTTTTCAAATGATTGATTCACATAAAACTAAAATTGAAATGTGATATTTTTTTATGAGCACATAGAGAAAAAAAACATAAATCACATATAACGGTTTTATTATGACGTTTATAATTTAAATTTTGATATATTAACGTTTTTAAAATAGAGGCATAGTGGAGGTACAAAAAATGAAGGCATTTGAACCCTCCTCATACACACACATGTATATAAATAATTTGTAATGACATAATAAGTTAAATATGATGACGAATATTTTTTTAAATATAATAATCAAATATTTAAATTATATCAGTATTTTATGTTATTTTGATTTTCTAATGAAAAAATAATTTATTGAGTAGTATGTTAATTAATTTTGTTACAATATTTAAATAAAGTATTCAAATTATATCTATATATGTAATATGTAATATTTATATGTATTTGTTTAATATTCGATTCGTATTCGTATCTGAATAAAAGAAAAGGGATGAGGTAAGATTTTTACCATTATGTAATGCACAACCGATCCGTTTGCACCTAGTTTTGCTGCTTGTTGTTTTGTTGCTCACCTCGGAAGACCCATCAACACAACTTTTATAAGACACAACTCTGTACAAGTACGCACGAGAGGCAAATAGATTAAATATACGATTCAATTTTTTTTGGCCAAATAATATACGAATCAAATTTCAAAACGAGATAGTAGTTCTGCATAGGGGTGAGTAAATTGTTCATAACTCGCTCGCTAAATATTAATTAATAACTCGTTGTAACTCGCTCATTAACTTAATGAGCCGAGCATGAGCATACCTCAACTCGCTCATAACTCGCTCATTAAGAACTGAGTTACATAAATTATACCACATCTAATCCACTTTTCTAATAGTTGCTAGTATATCCAGAAAAATAACATTAAGAATTTGCAAATTTTCTAAAACAAGTAGAATTACAATTCCCATTCAATGCACTATTCCTTAATTTTCTTTAGTTCGGGTCATATTCATCAATACACTAGTATCAAAATATAACCCAAAATTTGATCATTAATACACCCTTCTGGATTTGTACAGTTCTGAAGTTGTATATTTCTAAAGTCTACATTTTTATTATTGTTTTGATAATGCAAATTTGTAGGTATGTGACTTATGTGACATATAGGGCCGTGAGAACGACAAAAAGATAGTTGTTTGATTTTGTTAAATTTGTTTATGGACAATTTTTTGTTAAATTATGTACTGTTAATTAGATTGGATTATGACAATTTGTTAAATTCTATAAATGAAAATTAGTTTTTGAATGATGTATTTTAAGCAATTCGGCAACTCACTTATTATCAACATGCTCATTAACAACTCGCTCTAACTCGCTTATTAACAACTCACTTATTAAACTAATGAGCCGAACATGAGCATACCCCAACTCGCTCATACTCCTTCATTAATCACCCCTAGTTCTGCACTTATCTATAAAAAAAACTTTTGGTGTTGGCCAAGCCAAGCACATGAGAGACGATGGCTTAGCATTATATATTAAGATATTTTATGACAACCAACAAGCATGTGAATTAAAAAGGATAATAGAAAATGACGGAAAGCAAAAGAAAAGGCGAAAAATTAAAGAGGTACATTCGACGCATGCCGAATTGCCAACAAAGATTTAGACTTGTGATCAATATTGGCGTTCGGCACAGACAATTTGGTTTAAATTTGAAATAATTGAACTTTTTTAGTGCGGCATCGCTTGGACCGACTTCCATCTGTTATCTATGACTCGTGACTACCGCCGATACCGCTCGTCTAGAATCATTCATTTCAACAATCTAGAATCCGATATTTATCTCTTATAAATGATTTAAATTGGCACTCCACTTGTCAAAATATAATTTAAGTACCCTATTAAATTTCAAAACATAAAACATCATGACCTATTAAATTTCAAAATATTTATATTGCATGCATTAAATTTCAAAACATAAAACATCATGATTGAAGCGTTGAGGCATTACATTTTTGAGAAATTATTCAGTCTGTTCTTTAACTCTCCGTTCGATTTTTCAAGTTCAGTCAAAGTCGTTAACAACTTCTGTAACTTTTTTTTTTCTTTTTGAAACTTCTTTTCCGTGCACACTTTCCTTTTGTGAACTTCTCTGATCTCGATATGCTAGATATAAAAACTTAATATGCTAGTTATAAAGATTTGATATGTTATATAAATGTATTTTGATCTTTTAAAATTTAACAAAACTTTAAAGCTTGGACTTTTTAATTATGTTGTTTCATATTTAGATATAAAGACTTCAATTTTGTTGAATGTTAACTGTTAAGATGTGGTCAGGTGAAAAATTTTAATTTGTTAGATCATTTGATAGGTACAGTAACTTGGGACAAATATTTTTTAGTATTATAAACCAAAATATAAAGATTTGTACGCATTTGCGCACCAATTGCAATTAAAAACGCATTGATATTCAAGATCGTGGGTACTAACGATCTTCTATAAGATGGTCCCGGTTAAAAGTTACTAGTTAAGAGATTATACGGGAATTTGATATTGAGATTGTTATATTTCTATATTTTTACAGGTAAATAATATTTCCATAGAAATGAAATTTAATGGAGCGATTTACAAATATACCGAGGGGAGGGAATCTTTATTCACGTGCTAATAGCTGATTTTTGGTATGTAGCATTTTAAGAAAGCTAAATTTACAAAATTAGAATTGTTCACCAAAATCTCAGAAAATAACATTGTACATGTGAAATAACAAGTTCGAACTTATAACTTTATGAATGAGAAATTTTACATAGTATCATTCTTTTTCAAAACATAGAACAAAATACCCTCCCGAAATTCTTAACAAAAAATCCTTGTGGACCCCACATTCCCCCCTCTTCTCCTCCCTCCCTTCCTTTCACTCCTTATTTACTCCCCTTTATTATTCTAAGCTTATACTTTTTGTTTATTATTCAATATTACCCGTATGAATAATAAAGGGGTCCGGTCCTTTGGAATTTGATAGCACACGGATTGTTCACAACCTCCTCTACATACGCCATGTTGCACAATAGTGGGGTGCTTGACCGAACGAACCTAGTGCTATGGAAAATAAAGGTCCCAACAAAGATTAAGATATTCCTCTGGGTGGCCGTACAACATAAACTGCTAACACAGGCAAGTTTGAGAAACAAAGGTTGTACGGTCCAGATCGGGTGCCACCTGTGCGGTAATACGGAGATAGAAACAACCGCGCATCTCTTTATGGGCTGTGACTACTCCCTGCGGTTATGGCGCTCCCTACAGCGTAGGCAACCGCAGGGTAGAGCACACAGGAGCCTAAGGGCCTTTTGGTGGATCCACCGCCTATCTATAATGGCCACAAACCGAGATAAATGGGACATTATTTGGGCGGCAGGCTGCTGGGCATTATGGAAGGAGCGCAATAGGAGTCTGTTCACTGGCAAGAGCATGCGGCCGGAGCAACTTCTAGGCCACGTTAGGCAAGATATTAGGAACTGGAGTATAGTTAGATGAGTGGTCGGTACACGGGGTACTATCATATTAATTAGGTAGAACAGGGGTTGTAATTAAATAAGTCTGTGTGTTTGTAAATAACTTTTTTTTAATCAATCCAATTGTCAGCTATGCTGACCTTCGAAAAAAAAAAGAAATATATATCTCTTACATACTTGGGACATATTCGGACCATCTAATAATTTTTTTATTACATGTATCTATCTTATGAAATATGATTCGATAATCGTATAAATGACTTTTATAGAGACTTCTGTCAACTCCTTGTTCGTTTCATTTAGATTCTAAAATGTCAATGTAATTTACAAATGTAAACAAAAAACTGTACAAAAACATAGCAGGATAGCGAGGGATTCTAGTCAAAATAAAACTAAATAATTGGTCTTGACACAAGACCATCTCATGCATTGCAGTAAGAGGATCGATATTTGATAGTATATTACTTATGATATAAAAGTTAATTCAAAGGACTGATGTTATGTCTTATTATGCTTTTAATTTTAATTTTTTTTATAACTAATCTATTGAAATAGAATGATAAAATAAGGCTATTACATTTGATCTATATTTGTTTTTATGCACACAAAAGTTATAACATTTTTGTTTTAATGAGAATCAAGAATCTGAAAAAAATATTCATAGGACATTTTACTATAGAGTCCGGCTACTATAACACTAGTGTCATTCCAAACTAAATAACACCACATCTTAAACCATTGGATCTACTTTAATATTCGTGCAAGACACTAGTGTCATTCCAGTCCTATCTTGTGCACGAATATTAAAGTAGATCCAATGGTTTAAGATGTGGTGTTATTTAGTTTGGAATGACACTAGTGTTATAGTAGCCGGACTCTTTACTATGCCAATACAAAATGCAAAGTTCAAATATTTAATTTTATATTTGCAGAGATATAATGACATAGATTACGTGTAACAGCTTTGTGGAAAGGTAAAGTAAAATTATCAATTTTTTCAAGAAAAATGGATTTGTGCATCCAAAGTTGGGTTATCCTAAACTTGTTCACCAATCATCATCAAGTTCGTCAGCAAGACTCAATAAAGAAAAGTAATTATCAAATTAAAGAAAATAATAATAAGCATCAACCCTTGTTTGTTTAAGCATAATCAATTTTTTTTTAAAGCTTTGTAGTGGCTTAAGCATAATCAATTATTAACAAAAATGTTATTTCTTAACAATTATTGACCTTTAATCTGTTTCAAGTTTTTTAAGAATCAACTATTAACAAATAAGTGTTTAATCCTTAACTTGTAAAATATTATATTTATGTAATATCAAAGTGCTAACAAATTTTTGTCAAGTGTGAAATCATATTAATTCAACGGGTAATATTAGAATAATGAATGTAGAGTAAATAAGGAGGAATGGGAGGGAGGGAGGAATGAGGGGAAGAAGGAAAAAATGTAGGATTCATAAGAGTATTTTGTTAAGAATTTTGAAAAGAGAGTATTTTATTTTATGTTTTGAAAAAGAAGGATATTATATAAAATTTTCCGTTCGAAATTGGCAGTGACTTAATCACACTAAGCATGTGAGTTTGACGGGGCCCACATAAAAATATGGTCGGAAAGAGGGAATGAAACCTCCCATAAAACACAAAAAAAAAAAAGATTGGATGCACTGTTAAAAAATCAAGTGAACGTTATTCTCTTTCACAACGTCCGGAAGGACGCATTAATTAGTAGCGTCTTTTCTGAAAGGCTTGTTTCCTGAACGCTATTGTTCACGCATCACAGAGTCCGTGCTACTTTTCAAGTTTTACCCAAGACAATGCTACCTTTTAAATTATTATTTATTAAATGCTACAAATAAAAAAATCGGTGGTAATAACGGCTTTTACGGGGATTGGTAAGAATATTTGTCCAAATAAACGGAAAAATTATGCCTAACGATGATTGGTATTTGGTAAGTATGTCCAAATGACATCGACATAAATCTGCCACGTAGGAGATGTTTATCATTGGATTGAAATTTTCATTTATTCTCATGATAATAGAATGCGCCAAAAGCTACACGTCGAAAGTTGCTTTTTGCAATTATGTTGCAACTCGCAACTCTAATCCGTGACCAAGGGAGAAGTTTACATCAGTGGAGTAAATACATATTCTTACAAGAAAATAGGCTCATTATTACTAATTATATAGTTCTAGGGGTGATTATCAAAATTTAAAAGGTTGGAGGCCAACTTATCAAATCAAAATATCATAGTATCCTTGATAAATATATACTTAATTTTTTTTATCAATTATAGTACTTTACAATTTTAATAACAATTTTAAATTAGTATTTTTTTCATAAAGGTTGTTATTTCTCTTGTATAAATTATCAATTTTAATTACTTACAAAACTACATCTTTTCTATAAAAATAAAATAAAGCATATAAAACCAAAAATAAAAAAAAAATGAAATAGCAAAAATAGGTCATGTGTGATGAATATTTCATCAAGTGTACATATTGAAAAAAGTTCGAAAGTTTCTACAAATTTAAATGGCATAAATCATAAATACTTCAAATACTACCATATAAAAAACTAAGGGCATTCTAATCATTTCATATATAAATTGAGAATTAAATAGTAAACTAAGTGAAGGGAGGTCCTTGTTCAGGCGAGTTCAGGGAAGGAGAGGGGGCGGCAAAAGTTTGAGGACCTCTTTCAATATTATTTCAAAAAGAATTAAGAAGACTAGAAGAGTTTTGGTCTTGGTACACATCAGGGAGCCAAGTTTGGTCCATACATGCGTTTTTACTTGATAGATAAAGATTTGTAAATGATCTGTTTTTAATTTGTTTTGTCAAGTATGAACCCGATTAAGTGTCAGTGTTTGACGAAATAATTTGTGAAAGGTTTGAACTTATTTAAGGATCAATCATGTACAATTTTATTTTATAAATCTGATATAAATTTGAATTTATGAAAGGTGCACAAATTAAAGCTACGAAGGTTTTAAAATAAAATTAATTCGCAGCAGCAGCAACAATAATATAATAACTTAGTATCGTGCCCGTGCGTTGTAGCGGGATTATAATTTAAGAGAACAAAAAAAATCTCATACAAAATGACATTTCATAAAAAAAATTTAGACAAAATGATAAATAGCATTTCTAAATAAAAAGAGACCTTAAATACTTTTTTTTATTTTGATAGCAAAAATTATATTATTGAGAGCAGAGAGAATATATTTTTTTTTCTAAATAAAATTTTACCCTTAAATAATTTTTTTTTATTTTTACTTCTAATGTAATGTTGCTATAAATTAAGATATTAAATTGATCAAGTGATTCTTCTTTAAACAGTGTAACATAAAAGGAGTTTTTTTTAATATATTTGATAGGATCGCCTGGTTTTGCAAAAAGGATAACATAAGATATTAAATAAGCAAATAATCAAATTTCAGTTTTTAAACGTACAGGCTTCAAGTCAAAATGATTATTATGTCAAATATTTCTATATTTTACATAGCATTATAATCGTTCACCTTATTTCCAACATGATATATAAGAATATTTTGATCTTTTGAATATAAAGCAGTGCATTTTAATACCACATTCAATATTGTATATTCAACACTACTTCACCCAATTAATATACCTTAACTATCAAACAACTCTTTGAATTAAATTAAGTTGTTTAATTTTTATTCGGCTTAAATTGAATTAAGTAATTTAACTTTTACTCTTGACTCTACTCTAATTTTGCTTGCAAAATAGGAGATTGTAATCGTGTACTGAAACAGTTATGCTTGTTTTCCTTTCAGAAAAAAAAAACAAAAAAAATTGCCTTGTCACGTAGGCCCCATATGGGTGCCTAAATTATGAGCTGAAGCCCTTGAGGCCAGCCAAATTTGAAATGATGCGGGTGCATCTAAATGAGCCACCCACACTACAAATTTTTTTTATTGACATCTCATCCATAATTAAGAAAAACATATAAATGAAAATAAAAAAACACAAATGAAAAAAAAAACAGAGAGATAAATAATAACTAATAGTAAAAGAAACAATAACAAATGAAAAAAATGGATCAAATATAACATTCAAAAAAGTCTTGAAGTATCATTGCCAGTGTGATCCTATTTGATAAAGTCCAGCATTTCTGAAAATGAAAAAAAAATGACAAGTAGATTATAATTGCTCCAATTGAAAAAAAATATAATAAAATTAGAAATGTTAAATTAATATGGTTCATACCTTATTCCTTACTCAAGACCTCCCGGTAAACTATATTTTTTGTATACACTCCTGGGGCATCAATTTTCTCTTTCCGTTTCATCATGACTTTTGTTGTACGTCGTGACGTACCTCTTGACAATGCGACATATAACTGGCCGTGCGAAAAAACATGCTCGGGTAAATAGATGCCGACGTTAGGAATTGTTTGTCCTTGTGCTTTATTGATTGTCATGGCAAAACTCAGGCGAATAGGGAATTGCTTTCGTGTAAACTTGAAAGGGAACATCTCATCATCAGATAGACACATTGGAATTCTCAGTAGAAAAATTATTTTTCCAGCATGTTCTCCAACAACAATCTCTGCATCTATTGCATTATTTTGAAATTTTCGGCATATAAGCCTTGTACCATTACATAGGCCATTTGATGGATCAAGGTTCCGTAATAAAATAATCGGATAACCCAACTTCAATTTGAGAAGATGTGGAGGCAGTCCACTTGGAGTCAAGGAGTTCAAAAATTCTGTTGGATAGTGATTAGCAGTATCATCTTCGGCTTTGTCGAAACTGTAGTAGATCATCTCATCACCTGAAAACATCTCAATCATTTGTTGATTCAATTCATCAACATATTCATTTCTTGTTGATAGTATGGCCCTAGAAATAATATACTCTGACGAACCACCGTTGAGATGGAGAGAGGGAAAAATAGATTTCATTAACCGTTGTTTAGAATCCCCTTCTGTAGTGTATATAATTGGTCCCTTCTGTAGTGTATGGAATAACCAATTCTTCAGGAATACGGATCAAGTCCCCCTCCAATGATTCTTCTGTTCCATCACCAACTCTGAGTAAATATTCAGAAAAATATGGGTCTAACAAAGCTCTCATGTTTCGGGTTAACTATATTTTTATTATTGATGGCCAAAGAAGAGACATCCATAGACTGGAATTAACAATTTGTGCTCTAGTACCACGCCTAACAACTGGGAGGACCTAATAATTTTAAAAATTATGTGTACGAGATATATTTTTTTTTTCAAAAAGCTATGAATTTGAACAATAAATGAAGTAATATATAAAACAACTAATTAATTACCTGTCCGAAGTCACCTCCGAAAAGCATGATCTTCCCGCCGAAGGGTAAATTTTCTTCAATTATATCTTGCATTGTTCTATCAAGTGCTTCAATTGCTTGTCGCTTTGCCATTGATGCTTCATCCCATATGATCAAAGTAGTCATCCGCAATAATTGTGCAATTCCACTCTACTTCTTGATATTGCAAACAGAGTTGTTCTCAATTTTCAAGGAAATTTTAAACCTAGAATGTGCGGTTCTCCCCCCTGGCATGTTATTTGCTGCAGATCCTGACGAAGCAGTTGCCAGTGCGATAAGATTCATGGAACGCACTTTAGCTAGTAATGCTTTGTATAGATATGTTTTTACCTATCAAATAGATGGAACACACTTTTGTTCAATAAACAGTTTATTATAAAACAACGAACTTTGATCAATAATAAATTACAACAATTATTTACTATTTAAAAAAGTAGAGAATATTTTTCATAAATATTATTATCAGATCAAGTGGACCCTCCTCTGTGATCCACGTATGGATCTAATAAAATACTAAAATATTTTTTGCTTATTAAATAAAAATTTGGAATCCTATAACTTTCTAATTTAAAAAATTTGAAATCCTATAACTTTCTAATTAATGTTGATAGTACGTATCCGATAACTTTCTTTAGATGGGGCAGATAGTATGATTTGGAAAATTGTAATCCTATATCTTGTTTCCTTTTCAGTGAAAGGACAGTTTGGTACAAAAAAAAAATTCCACTCACCTCAGATTTGCGCTACCCCATATAGAAACGAAGAATAAGGAAACACAGAAATAAGAAAACAGAAGGTGGAGTCTGCCTAATTGAAGAGGGAGGAATAAGAAAACAAAGAAATAAGAAAACAGAGAAATATATTGCTAAATTTTGGAGTTTGCTCAATTTTAATTGTAATGTATCATGTGGCAGTTCGTGTGGTGAGTATATTTTTAACTAAATTTAGACTTCTACACATAAAAGAGATACATTTAATCAAAAGATGACAGATTATGTGATTGGAGGGCTGATATTCAATTCGAAATTTCATCTTTCAATCGTAGCCGTTGGCGGATCAGGACATCAACGTGCTTAATAATGGAATGGAGAAATGGAGATACTATAATCTACGGTACTTCACATCTATATTTTCAATTTGAAACTTCAAAACGTCGATCCGAACCGTTCAAGTTGATCTCCATATTAAATTGTGCTTGGAGACCAAATTTTACATTTTTTTGGAAATTGTTTACTATTTTTTTAGAATTTTTGAAAATCGCTGTTTCGCAAAAAATCATGGACCATTAAAAACAACAATTTTAAAAAATTCTAAAGAAATAGTAAAAAATTTCCAAAAAATATAAAATTTGGTCTCCAAGCACAATTTAATATGGAGATCAATTTGAACGGTTCTGATCGACATTTTAAACTTTGAAATTACAAAATAAGAGTGTGAAGTAAAACATTTGCTTTACTTCGCGAAGCACCGTAGCCCAACTCCTATAATAATAATAATAATAGTAGTAGTAATAATAATAATAAATAATAATAAAAAAGTAATAATGATTGATGCTAAGTTCATTGCTTGCTTCGTGCTTTAGCAAAACAGCCGACAAACTTTGATATATTAATTCCGATCCGATGACTGTTATCAAATCTCATTTATTTATAAATAAATCCAATGATTTGGAGTCACTATTGTAATTATGGCAAAAAATAGAAAGCAAATCCCTACAAGATTCTAGAGAATCCAGTAGCGCATAAGATCAAGCCCATACCATACGTTCTATAAAAGGTTCTTGTTCTTTCCATCTTAAGCACCATACATTAATTGCTCTCATTTTTACACAGTATTCTCCCTCACTGAATTAACAAAAAAAAAACAAAATCAAACATGAACTTTTCTTTGCTGATTGGGTTCTTGGGTTGATTCTACACTAAGTGGGTCGATGGGGAACTAATTATACAAATACGGATGCTATGGTGGAACTAACCTTAGTTCAATCTGCTGTTGCCAAAGGAGCGGGTAAGTATAAAAAATATATATTATATATATATACACACACATTTTATTATTATTTATTCTTTTCCTTCTCTTCTACTTTCTGTTTTGAAAGCTTTCTTAGTTATATCTACATACGTCCTAGGACAAGCATTTTATTTCTCAAAAAAATTATACTTCATTTTGCACTCATGTGTGCTCCAAAGGTACTCTGAGCTTTTCTTTAAATGAAATTAGGTAATTGAAGGGATCCTTAGGGATGGAGAGAGATTAACATCATGATGCATGGGTACTGAATACATTGGGGTCCTTTGTTATTTCAGCGAACTATATAAAATAGAAAAATATTCTTAATGGCCGGGTATTTTATTAATATCAAAGTTAAATACAAATTAATAAATCATATCCACGTTAGCTGGGTATTTTTAAAAATGCCCAAACGGCCATTTAATGGCCTGGTCCTCAAAATTTTTTTAGCGTAATTTGCGTAGTTTAACGTAATTTAGCGTATTTCAGTATAATTAAGCGAAATTATTGTAATTTAGCGTAATTTAACGTAATTTAATGTAATTCACGTAATTTAACATAATTTCAAGTAATTTAGCGTATTTTAATATAATATGCTAATTATACATAAAAAAAGTAATCTAACAAATATTTCAAAAATTTGAATTTTTAGTGTTAGATTTCAACTCTTTCTCTTCATATTGTCTCTAAAAATAAAAAATAAAAAATTTGAGGACACCGGGCCATTAAATGGCCGGTCGAGAAAAAATAGGGACCGCCATTTAATGGCCGGTTTGGACATTTTAAAAAAAACCCAGCTAATGGGGGTATATTTATTAATTTGTAATTAACTTTGGATATTAATAAAATGCCGGCTCATGTTCTGCATTCTATTTTGAAATATTTATACTTCACAAAAATTATTATATCTGCAAGTATATACAAAGTGTTATCACGTTTTCTTATCTAAATAACCATAATAAAGCATAAGTTGAAGACTATATTGAGTAAATTAATACATAAACAACTTTAAGAATTTTTATTCCTTGTATGTAAGATATAAACATTTTTACCATCGAGTATAAATGCTGAAAAAATATAAACAAATCTGAGATATAGATAGAGGTAGGATAAGAGTTATTATCAATTTCTCAACAAAATTACCTCTGTAACCTCTTAATTACTCATGACCGATACAAAAAGATATGAAACTAAATTTTGAAGAAGTGCCATAGTGCTATTAAAATATCTTTCTTTTATTAGATTAGTTTTAAAATCGATTGAAGAATCTTTTGAGGGATATTGAAAATTGAAAAGTTTAAAAACCAAATTGTTTTCCTAAAGTCACCATTACATCATGCTCTTATTTTCATCCGGTTTGAATTATAATATTGAAGAATCAATCTAACACCTAATACGTATGCTTAGATTGAAATATTATTTTCTCAGGTGGAAAAGATACATGTTCAAACCTTAACTTTCAGTTGGATTACACCAAATAAGAAAGTGCTCTCGGCCTTTGCTCCACTCAAAAGAAAGAAAGAAAGTGTTATGGTACTAGAAACAATTTCTTAATTAAGAGAAGCAGGGCTATATTCTTCCTAAAATCTGCATATGAGGAAAATATGTCGAATACAATTGGGGACGTTTTAAGGTAGGAAATGAATCTCATGATTATAGTGAGAACTGATTATTCTCTGTGATGAATATTGTTATGCAAAAATAAGAAAGCAACCAATAAATGTTTAGTTTTAAGTCTAGAACTTGAGTCTTGACTCTGTTCAAGGGCAGATTTAAAGGGCTCAGGGATCACTAATTCAAATAAAATTTCTAATCTGTCCCTGTGTTAATGAGTATTTATTTAATTAAAGCAACAATATATATGTTTCACTCTAAAATATATTTTGTTGAATATTATATTTTACTAAATTCAGTCTCTGCAATGTATATTTTGGTTCGCTCCTGACTCTATTTGCTCCGATTACCTCCAAGGGATGAGATATTAGCCTTCCTGTAGTTACTCATACTTTAAATTTTGTGCATGAATTTACATAGTAACCAAAATTAATTGAAAACGACTCGACCGAGAAAAAAATGCTTTACAGCTCTAGCAGCGCCTACCATTATTGTGTAATATTTTGTACGTATACGGGAAAGCCTAATCATTATTTGTATTGTTGCAAATTGAAGTGTGCTTGGATGGAAGCCCAGCTGGCTACCACCTCCAAGAGGGCATGGCTCTGGTGCAAACAATTGGTTGGTTGATCTTGAGTAAGACCTTTTATTTTTTAGAAGGCTTCCATTCTTGTTTAAGCATAACCAGAAAAATTAATTAAGATCTGTTTCGCATTGTGTAAATAGCAGCAAATTATATATGTAGGTCCTGTTTTCATGGAAGGGAAAAACAAAACACAGAAAAAGTGGGAACAAAATAGAAGTATGATTGATGTAAAATTTATAGCAAAAACATAGTCTTTTTTGAGGAACTTGGTAGATGCTACCGAGGGTTATACACAAACATATAGTCAAAAGTTTTTCAAAATATTTGAATTCCTTTTAGTTAACATATATAGAAACAACATGTTTTACTTGCTCGTTGTATGTGTTTGGCGGATCAAAATCTGCTCCTATTCTCAAAGAATAGGAGGACCCTCCTCTTCTCTTTTGTGTCTATCTCTCTCTAGAAGAGAGAGAGAAGAGAGAGACAGAACAAGGAGAGAGATAGATACAAAAAGAGAAGAGGGTCCTCCCATTCTTTGAGAATAGGAGCAGATTTTGATCCGTGTTTGGCAAGTGAAATAGTGGTGATTTTAAGTACTTTATGGTGTTTCAATACACTAAAATAGTATTAAAATGAAGTACATTTATTTAAGGTGGAATGAAGTTAAAACATTTTTAGAGGGAGAACAATTTCTCAATTTTTAACAATTTTATTCCTATTATTCTATTTACTAACATAGTATATAAATACAATTTAATCTTTTTATTCAATACTATTTTATTTAAAAAATAGTATTGAGAAAAAATACTTTCTTTTAATTTTAATTTACTTGCCAACACAAGGCTCTTTCTGCATAAACCAAACTTGCAGTTTCACACATAACCAAACAACTTTTAATCTGTGTAATTATTGCTGTAAGATTTGGAGTTCTGCATTTGACAGCAACAAATCTATTAGCCTTTCTTTCTAAGGGGAGATTGTCATATTGAGCACTCTATGTTTGTTGGATTTGGGGGTTAACTTAGAAAGGGAAGTGAGAATGGAATTTTCAATGTAGGGAGGCGGCTGGTGCAATGACAGAGATTCATGCATGTCGCGTAGCACCTTTTCTCTTGGTTCGTCAAAATACATGGACAAAATTCTCTTCTCTGCCATACTAAGCAACAACTCGGATGAAAATCCTGGTACTGATTTCTCCTCATTCTCATTTGTCTCTGAAATTTCAGTAAAACTTTGGCTCTTATGAAATTTAATCAAAACCAAACTCCTGCAAGTGTGTAGTGTCTTTTTCTATGTAGAACATTCTCTGTGTTGCTAATAATTAGTCCTTTCTTTCTTTATAACCATAATTCTAAGAGTAATTAAGTTGCACAAATGGTCTCTAAAATATTAAATGTTAATGATCAAAATGGTAAACGAGTTGTACTTTTGTAAGAATATTTGTGTAATTTACTCTAATTCTAAATGCTATGCTGCTAGATATGCCTGACAACATTTATCTGCTGGTAATTTTATTTTCTCAGATTTCTACAACTGGAATAGAGTAAGAGTGCGTTACTGTGATGGTGCCTCATTTGCCGGCGAAGGATACGATAATGTTAGAAGAATGCAACTATATATTTCTTGTTCATACTATATTGTTGTCTTTGACTGCAAAACAAAAACCATCACCAAATTGCTGCCAATGTATATTATCAAAATATTATATAGGCGTTATGGTCTCATTCTCATCTCCTTGTATAGTTTCCTTATATTTATTTATGCTTTGCCTACTCAATAATGGTTCACTTGAAAAGTTGAAATTCCTTTTTAAAGCTTTTATGAAATGCGATAAAACTTTCAATTAAACGGATTAAACATTTTTTTGACACCTTGGCATTAAAAGTTATCTAAAGATATCTCCTGTTAAATGATGATTACAACAATTAACTGATTAAATCATTAAATTATACCCTACTGATAAATGCTGTTAACAGTTTTTTAAAAAAGTTTTTTTTATTTAGGCCTTTTTATTCGATCTAATACTCCCATTTTTTCTTTGAGACCTTCATCAACACTCATCTTTCTTACTAGGTACTGCTTTCGTTTTTCTTAAATTAGGTTTCGGGCCTTTATTTTCGAGGTCAACGCATTTGGTCTGCTGTAATGGAAGACTTGATGGATTTAGGAATGAACTCCTCGCAACAGGTCTTGCTTGAACACTAGACTCCCCCAAATTATGCACTTCTTTTGCTTTGTTTGAAGTAATTATTTCTTAAATTAAGTTGATTTCTTTTAGGCACTTCTTTCTGGATGTTGCTGGTGGTTTGGCATCAATTTTACATTGCGATCGTTTCAGATCACTCTTTCCTCTGCAAACTACAGTCAAGTGCCTTGCAGATGCTGGCTTATTCCTGGATTAGTACGAAAATTTTCATTTTTTGTTCGAAATATTTTTGTCACATCACTAACAGTTGTTAGTATATGCAAAGACTCCTTGTAGGCTTGTATATACTATCTACAAAGTCAAATGATCTTAACTAAGTTGCAATTTCTGAGTTATTACTGGTATATAACAGTCAATTTAATTTTATCTATTTCTATTGGGCTCTTTTTGACATATTTTATAATATTATAATGTAATGCAGTGTAGATGTATCCGGCCAACGTACCTTAAGGGATCTTTATGATGGGGTAGTGACTCTTCAGGTAATCTTTACTACATTAATTTATTTTACTTCCATAAAACATCTTCACTAGATTCAAAAATTGATTTTTATTCAATTCTGAAACATAAATTTCACCAAAATATTCCAAAATAGTATTGGCATGGGGCCCATTAGACCCAGTGGTAATTATATACTGGTATTTGTGATATTGTTAACAATAATTTTCCAGTTAACTTGAATTTAATTGGCATGCTTGATTAGGGAGTTGCTCAGAACTTGCCAAAAAGATGTATATCACGCATGAATGCAACCTCGGTATCTAAGTTTCTTCCAATATATTTTTTCACTACCGATTGCTTTTTTTATACTCTTCCAAAAAAAAAAAAAAGAAATTCCGTATGAAAAAGCGAAAATATTTCTTTGTATTTTTTCAGTGTTTCTTTCCAGAAATTTCGGGAATGGGATAGACACTCCAATTTTTCCTTCTAAATGCAGCTTTAGACACATGGCAGGTCAGTACAAACTTATATCTTGTACCAAGACCATAATTACTACATTCCATATGAGCACATTACCATACCACCAGTTTAAGCTGGTGCTGTTAGGTGGTTTGATGGTTATGCTGAATTGATCGAAGTTGATTAAACACATAGTATAACTTTGCAGATTCAAAACAGTATAGCCCCAATAGTGCTGAGGAAGGTCCTTGGAAATCCTGCAGATTAAGCTATTTAAACTGTAATTCGTCACAAATTGAATTTTTACAAGGTATGTTTTAATTTTGGTTTTTTAAAAGTCATACATGTTATCTGTATTTCAATTACACAACCTTGCTACCGCAACTGTGCAATAGTCCTTTAATAATAACTAATACATACTTTAACAATTTAGCCCTATTTTGCCACAGTAACGGTGCTGGTTGGTAAAAACCTGCTGACATTAATAATACTGGTGCCAAATAAAATCATATAGAAGACCAACCAGGGATCATTTTGAGTAAATTATTGCATAATTAATGATGATTATTTTTTTTTTCATTCTGACAGAATTTAGAAGAAAAATGACCAGAGTTGGGGAGAACTTTTATCAATCAAAAGCAACTAACGGATTGTTTATTAATTCCTGCTTCACACATGGCCAAGCTGTCTTACCAGATACCTGGTATGGAGACAATTCTCCATCCATAGCAAACAAGGTATGTCTTTTGATTCTGTTGTTTTTTAACTGAAATATGGTAATTTTTGGAAAAATATATAGCAAAAAATCAAAATTATATCTCATCGTACTTCAACTAAGAATTACATTATTATGTTTTTCAGGGAATTGCACAATCAGTAGGAGACTGGTACTTCAATCGATCAGAAGTCAAGTTGATAGATTGCCCATATCCATGCGACCGGACCTGCCACAATCTTGTATTGTAAACTTAAATTTGTATCTTTTAAGCATAGATGGGATACATATTATAAGCATACAAAATTGTAATAGCGAGAGCTTAGCTAAAATAAGTTGTTCCGATGCTAGAAGCCTCTCACTAGCTCATATGCTTCACATTTCTCTGTGTACACGAAAGTATACTTTCTTCGAAACATAGTAATGAGATTTTTTTTATTTGGAGCCTTCGTCTTCTAATAGTTAAGAAAGTATCTTAATAGAAAATAATTAAATTAAGATTAAAACGAATGGATCAAACTTATAAAATAAAAATCCTAAATTAAATCGAATCAGTTTGATCTATTTATTTTAAATCAAACGAATCGAATTGAATATATAGAGACCTATATTTCCTTTAAAATATTAGCGAATACAAAATCAATTTCTACCTTCTTAAGTTTGAAAAGTGGGAACTGGGAAGTGTGTTTGGCTGGGATGCATGATGCGTCTGTAATGCTAATTCTGGTACGATCACGAATTTAAGGCTCAGAAACGTGTTGCTTTTTCTCCGGTCTCTTAAACAGCTCAACTATATATATAGTGAATCGTGTAACGGGTTAGAAAATAAACAAAGGAGCTGTGCGGCTGTACCTTCTAAATGACTAGAGAAATGGAGCAAAGTAACCTCCTTTGATCGAGCATTTCTCAGAATAATTTTGTTTTCTTGCATTCTTAATTAGTCCATTACCCCTCATCCATCTGCGCAAAATTGCTTCCCTCTTCTTTTGATGCGACTCTTCCCTTTCTGTACTAAAACATAACAATTCAGCTAGAGCAAGTAAGGGTATATATTAAGGCGAGGTATTTTCAAATCGAGTTAGTTAAACAAAAAAATCATACTTTATTTATTTCTTTAGCACTATTTTAATACTAGAAACCAAACAATATTTACATTATCCGGAATAATACAAAATTAGTGCTCTTTCACATTATTTGGATTAGCATTGTTCTTAATTTCTTATACTATTCTCGCACATTAATTCAAATAGAACTATTTTTGTACTATTTCTTAGATGATCCAAACGTACCCCTACTATATTTATGTGATTTGATCTTTAAGGAAAAGTCATCACTAAAAATTGATTTATTTAAAATAATTTGGGATGATTTAAGACATAATAGGATCGGTTGAAAATGTAATAGGACGGATTTGATCTTAATTTTAGAACTAGATCGCCGACATAATTTTTTTTGCTAAACACTATGTGCCTTATTGCTATATTTTGTCAAGAGGAGGGTTTCAATATCTTTACTTGTGTTTTTGTCATGTCTCTGTTTTTAGAACTACAAGAATTTAAAATTTAAAACTCAAATGTTAAAATAAAACTATTAGATATGATCTATATCATTTTCTTTATGCACACGTAAAAGAACACGACATTTCGATTTTTTTTTATTAGTACTAGAGATTGTAAAATATATCAATGTAGATTAATTCTAGATGTTGTTTTTTTTCAACTTATTGAATCATATAAAATTAAAATCGAAAAATGATAATTATTTATATGCATGTAGAACAAATAATATAAATAACCCTTAATGATTTTATTTTGACATATAAATTTAAAAAAATGTTAAAATTAAAAGGCACGACAGACACATTACTATAAATAAATAGGATTCGAATTCAAATTCCTGCATGTGTGTATGCTACCTTGAAATGTTCATTGGTATCTGTACACTCTACATGATACATCCATACAACATGCCTATTTGGGAAATATCCATATATACACACACATTTTCCGGATATGATTGGGCCAATATGAAATTATCCGACTCGTCTGAGTCACAAGATCAATCCAATTAAAATCAACTAAATTAAAATATGAGAAAAAAATGACAATACATAATCTAATTGGTACCGGCATCCTCATAAATCCAATATGCAATAATAATGCTTTTGTAAGTATCTCTTTTTTATAAATAAAATTTCCATATAATTACTGTAATATCGTGATTCTGGTAATAGAAAATCTCCTAGATTACAAATCAGCCCTTCACTTGTTCTTTTTGTGCCCCTACGCAGTATAGGTTTGGTGGATCATCTCATCACGTCTGAAGCTGTCCTTATTCAAACCAGCAGGCAGTTTGGAGAAACCCTAAGGGTTTCTCGCAACACAGCGCACTCCATGCGCGGTTCAAAATAGAGGGGGCTAGGGCACAGAGAGAGAGAGCAAAGGAAGGGAGGGGGGTAATATATAGAAGAGCATCAAGATCCGTGCAAATTAAGAATGAATGGCTGAGATAATCACAATCAATTAAGAAGTTAAATTCAATGCTCACTTAGAAACCAAATCGTTTGGAATTCAAGTATTTAGACGAATTTGGCGTTTAGAATTTAATTCATACTTCTCGAACGGTCCTTGGTTTATTATAAAAATTTATTTGTTGCTTATTTACTTATTAATTAATTTGTTTATTAATGGGTTGTATAAATTTCGGAATTTCGTATTCACAAGAGCTAAAACACAAATTTCGTAAATTTATAATTGGAGTTAACATATTATCTTCTTAATTTGTTTAGTTTAAGAAATTTTTATTTCTTATTTAATTTCAAAAATATCTAAGTTTTAAATTTCAACTAAAATTCCTAATTAATAAATTGATTTAAATAATAAATTTTGTATCAATTTATCTAAATAATTAAATTAACCTATAATTAACCTAACTAATTAATTTAAGTTTTAATTAGTTGCAAATTTTAATTATTATGCTAATTATCTAAATTTAATTTCACGGGTTATAATACCAACCACCGAATTTCTAAGGATTTCGCATGCATCCTTAAAACTCGTCTCATTGGCAATCTTCTCGAACATGTTGTCATCCAATCCTTAATATATGATACTTAGCACGCATTGATCTCCACTTCTTTTCTTTTGCAAAGCATTTAAGTCATTTACTGTGAGTTTGCTTATCTTCGGGTACTTTGACGCCATTTTCGACAATATTCCACCATGAGCACAAATAATGGCCTTCATTCGCAATGACCATTGATCATAATTGGTTTTGGTTAGAATTGGATATTGAAATGAGTTTTAATTTCTAGTGGCCATTTGAACTTGGCTCTGATACCACTTTGTTGGATATAATCTTAAATTTGAGGAGAGAAGAGAGAATACAAACTCAAAATATATTTCTTATATTAAAACAAGAGTACAAGAGGCTTCTATTACATGGCTTTCATACTTCACACATCCACTACATTTACAAAGTTCATACCTCTATTTATACTAATACAAAAGTAGATTAAACTTTAGACCTTTCATAAAACTACAAAGTACAACAAGAGAATTTGAGTTTGACAACTCATATTAAAATATAACAAGAGAAGTTCAATTTGAAGTTTGCTATTACTATAGAGAAGTTCAATTTGAAATTTGCCACTTCTAATGACCAACATAATTTTAGTATCTTCTTTCAACTTCTACCAAATTCAAGTTTAATTCTTAACAGTTGTGCTGCTAGAATACTGCTCTGGTACACGGTACAGCCATTGACCGGTACAAGGTAATTTGAGTGTGCAGTGAAAACAGCGCTAAACGCACATACTGGTATAGCATAGTGGGTCGGTACTGGAGCAATGTTTTTTTGTTTTAGTTGTTTATTTCTTGCATTCATTGTTTGTGATCAGATGTAATTAAATGGATGATGTAACTGAGTTTGTTTTTTAATACAAGCATCTGGCAGCTACTACTGCCAAGATTCCTCACAAAAAAAAAAGACTACCAGTTAAATACGTTGCTTATAAATACATCGATCATAAAAAAATTAACGATTCACATTTATTGATATTCTATTAGTAATCAAATAATATCCAAAATACACAAAATGTAATAACAAAATATATTTATGTACTACCAATCTAAAATTGAGGCATGCATCAAGTCTCTTTTTTCTTTTGGTCGGTCCACGAAGCTTCTTACAAACACCACCACACGGCAAACCTTCTCATCTCTTTTCTCAATTCACATCCAACATAAATAAACACAAGGCTCTATCACTGTGTTAAAAACCAAGCCGTGTAATAAAAAGAAAGGAAAGGAAAGTGGTTCACATCCTATACATTCTTATTTGAGAATGAACAAATTCGTTACCTTTCTATATACGATTCACCCTCTTTTCTCTCTTTTTTTTTTTTCTATTTTCTTTCATTTTCTTTTTATTCTGGAGCAAAATGACTTTGGTCAAGTCCGGTCAGTAGGGGTGTCAATGGGTACAGTACGAGTAGGGTGGAGACATTTTTATACCCATACCTATTAAAATTGATCTTAACCATATCTTATCTTTACCCATTAAAAATTAATCTTATTTTACCCTACCCTTATCCGTTAATATTATCGGGTAACGAAACGGTAACGGGTGAATAACATATAATACTAATATAATAATAAATTTTATTATATTTTACAAATAGAATGTCAAAAACTCATTTTATTTCACACATATTAATTGTATTACTAATAAACAACAAAAATAAATGTGCAATCAATTCCAACTAAATTATTTTTTATAAAGCAAGAAAATTTAAAAACACAAATATCTATTTGAACAAATTCAATTATTTAACTAAAAACAAGACATACAAATAAAAATAATATGTTTAACATTTTCTTATAACAAAGACATACACTACTAAATAACAAAATAAATCACTAATTATTGCTCAAACATTAAAAAATGCATAAACTCTTGATATTCCATATGTATCATAAAATAAGATATATTTTATAGTACAAAGTATAGCACAGAATTGTATGGGTAAGACCTGATCATTCATTAAAATGCATAATTTGTATACAGTAAAATACATTTCATGGACGCTTGGTGCAAAACAGGAGAAAACATGACACCGCCCGGATTGCACCGTTCTGATACTCATGAAGCAGATAGGCCTTATCATTTAGTGACATG
>JAJGRW010001319.1:1508611-1536695 GCA_025461045.1 Carex parvula
AGTATTATCATTAGAAGGAAATTTAATAGATTTAAACATGTGGAAGTCTACCTTCTCTCCACCAATGTCAAAGGAAATTTTTCCTTCTTTGACATCGATATTGGCACCTGCAGTTATGAGGAAATCACGCCCTAACAAGATAGGGGTATGAGTGTCCTCTTCCATTTCTACCACACGAAATCAATAGGCACAAAGTATTCACCTATTTTGACAATGACATCCTCCACAATTCCATCGGGGAACCTTACCGTTTTATCGGCCAATTGCAAGGACATTCTTGTTGGTTTTAATTCCTCTAAGTCCAACCTTAGATAAACCGATTTTGGCATAAGACTAACACTTGCCCCTAAATCACATAAACACCTATCAAATTTGGTTTCACCTATCTTACATGGGATGACAAAGCTTCCCGGGTCCTTAAGCTTTGGAGGTAACTTGTTTAAGAAGAGGGCGCTACACTCCTCATTTAGGGACACCGTACCCACTTCCTCAAGTGTTCTTTTGTTGGACAAAATTTCTTTTAAAAACTTTGCGTAAGTGGGCATTTGGGTAATTGCTTCGGTGAAAGGGATGGTGATATTCAATCTCTTTAGGTGGTCTACAAATTTGGCAAATTGTTGGTCTAATTTACTTGACTAACCTTTGAGGAAATGGTACAAACCTATGTGGAGGAATGTACTTAGGAGTTTCAGCATTTTTACCTTTGGAGAACTTGAATTACCCGTTGTTTGATGCTTTTCCAATGGCGATGCATCCGCACTTGTCGGTGTTGTGGTCGCATCAAGGGGAGTTGCAACTTCTTGTGTTTCTTTGGGGGGTTGCTGCTCCTCTTCATTGGGCATGGTAGGTCCCTCGTACTCCTTGCCGCTCCTCAAGGTCACGGCATTCGCATGCTCTCTGGGTTGATGTCGGGTTTGCCCGGAAGCGTTCCTTGTTGACGGGAGGATGAAGATGCTTGTTGTGCAATTTGTGTTTCCAGCATCTTTGTTTTGGTCTCTAAAAACTCAAATCTATTGTTCATATTTCTCAAGGAATCCGAAATATCGGTATTGCTTCTTTGTTGGTTCATAAACTCGTTTTGAGAGATGACAAGGCCTTCTATCAATTTTTCTAATTTGTTGTTTTGAGAAGGTCCTTGGTATGAGTTTTGGTTTGACCGATTTTGATATTGATTGGAATTACTTTGGTATTGGTTTGAGTTTGAGTTTGAGTTTTCATTTTCAGTCCTCCACTTAAAATTCGGATGGTTCCACCTTGTGTTAGGGTTGTATGTATTCGAATTGAAATTATCATTTGGCCTAACCTTATTGTAGATCGGATCGTTCCTCTTATCACCTTGATTGTAGAACATTGCATTGACTTGCTCGACTTCTTCTCCTTCTAAAAGGACTTTGCAATCGGCGGTGATATGAGTCGACTCTCCACAAATGCCGCATGAAGCCTTGTTCGTCACAGATTTGACGTTTTGCATTTGTGCCATTTGATGTTGCAAGGCTTCCATTTGGGCTCTTAAGGCGGTAACTTCATCGGTTTTCAGGATTCCCGGCGTGGTTTGGGTTCGTCCACCTCTTTCGGCCGTCGCCATTCCCTTTGGTTGATCGCCATGTCCTCAATCATTAGCATGGCTTGCTCAGGAGCCATCTTTGACATATTAACCTCCTGCGGCTGAAATTCAAATGATCTTGGTGGCTATTGTGCAACCTGCAACAGAAGAATGAAAAAGCAACCACATGTCAAGGCAATGGTTAGGGCACAAGCGCTGGAGCTCGGCCCATCTATCCCATGCCTCGGTCAAAGACTCTCCCTCGGCTTGTTTGAACGTCGTGATCTTCGTTCGGAAGTGTTGGGTTTTGGATGGAGGGAAGTATTTTCCTAAGATAACTTCTCATGTCGTCCCATCTCTTAGTTGGTCCCGATTCACGGTCCTTAGCCACATCTTGCATTATCACGGAGGGATAGTGGAAGCATTTGAGCTTGAGGTGTGTCGAGCTCTTCTCTCTTCTCTACGAAAGTGCCGCAAGATTCTTCGAAAACCGCCAAGTGGGCATGTGGATCTTCGTTTAGGGCTCCCCCAAACTGACTTTGGCCAAGCAAGTGGATGAGAGAGGGCTTGATTTCGCGCGGATCTTGGCCTTGTGGTATAAAACCGAAGCGGTGGCCTTGTTGGCGATTGCGGCCATTTCCGTTGTTGTTTGGATTGACACCGAAGAGAGGATTATTATTGAGAATAGGTGGATCATTGTGATGTGGATGTGGTAGCGGTTGGTTGTTATTTGGAGGAGGAGGAGGCGGATTGTTATCGTGAAGGTCTTGATTGAGAAGGCCTTCCGGATAGTCTTCCACTTCTACCTCAAAGCTGCGAGGCATGCCTAGATTGGGATCTAGACCTGCCATTGGTTGAGAGAGAGAGGATTCGCCGGCTTTTATTTTCGCGGTTTGACTTCTTGTGACTGGTGCCAGCGCTCAAACCTATGAGAGAATTAAAAGAGATGAGATAGAGAGATAATAGAAGTAGAGAATAGTAAAGTGCAGAAAATTAAATAAGGAAAGTAAAATATTTTTGGATTTTTTCTAATTTTCTGAAAAGTAAATAAGGAAACTAAGAATTAAAAGTACTTTCCTAAAATAAAAACTAGTATCTATCCTACAATCCCCGGCAACGGCGCCAAAAAGCTTGTTGAGTATTTTAGATATAGGAATTTGGTACTCGGGACTGGCTAAATTGCTGCCGGCAGCATTCTGGCCAGCTGCTGCCGGGGGCAATTTGGTCATTTCCGGTGTTCAAACAATAAATTTTTTTATACAGCTATGTTCTAAATATTAAAATCTACTTGGAGACCAAATTTTACATTTTTTGGAATTTTTTAGCTATTTATTAGGCCACTTTGAAATTGGCTGATCCGGGTGAACAGTGCACCAAAATTCTGGACCGTGTGATCTGGAATTTTCAAAGTGGCTTAATAAATAGTAAAAAAATTCCAAAAAATGTAAAATTTGGTCTCCAAGTAGATTTCAATATTAGAACACAGTTGAAACGGTTCAGATTTGTTGTTTGAACACCGGAAATGACCAAATTGCCCCCGGCAGCAGCTGGCCAGAATGCTGCCGGCAGCAATTTAGCCAGTCCCTTTGGTACTCTTTTTGCCTTTAAAATTTATAAACCTTCGTACTCAAAGAATAGGTTAGTTGCAAGCGCACAACCTATCGATTGTAGTATTTAGGTGTCGATCCGCAGGGAGAGAGGGAAACACTAATTTTTAATAAAGAAAACTACTTTTAAAACTGAACAATAAAAGTAAAGTGGGGGGGTTTTGTGTAAAATCGTTGTTTGAAGGAAAATTAAAGTAATTAAAAGTTCGTGACAAAAAGCAATAAAATCGGGTGACAATCAAGTTTGAGAAGTCTAGGGGTATTCGGTCCACAATCCCTTGCTAATTCTATCTACTTCGGTTTGTTTAAATTCATGTTTGATTATGACGGGGTTTCTAATCTAAGTTAGCCTTTGGAAACAATATTAATACAAATACCTTGGGTGGACGGATTAATGTGCCTCGGATTCTATGGCTGTCACTAACCTAGAGGGATATTTAATCACGTGCTTCAAGTGTATATATCGTATTTGTTCTAAGGTGTCCCAATCAAGTTTTGGCTTCACCGCTAAGGTCCTTCGCCACACCCTAATCTTAATTTCTATATTTCCAGATTTGAATAATAGAGTTCGGTCGCTTCAATATTCAAATCCCAAGGTATTCGCAATCACAATTTATACTATCCTATATGATCCTAATCTACTTTTAATCAAGAAGACTTAAGCGGGACGCTACAAGTCAAGCACAACAAGTTGCACTATCCTATATGATCCTAATCTACTTTGGGTCTAAATGATCAAAGCGGGACGCTACAAGTCAAAGTCGTAAATCATGGAACATCACAAATGATAAATCATGGAAATAACATCAAATCAAACAATCATAATAAAAACTAAAATCCGAGTAAAATAGAATTAAACAAGTTCATGCTACATGACCTAAACCCCTAGAGAGAAACTAGCCTCTCATGGAGATGCAAGTATTCATCATGAATTCAAGTACAAAATAAGTAAAGACAAAGAGAAACTAACTAGAGAAATAGAATACACCCTTTCCCTAATCAAAACCTTAGTCTTCCTTGCAATTGCTGTGAGAATTCGCCTTCCTTTCTCTTGATTCGCTCCTGTGGTTGACGCTCTATCTTGTGAATTTCTCTCTTTTTAATGGTGATCCCATGGAGATGAAATTCCTTTCCTTTTATAATGGATCTGGAGCATATGGACGTGGGGAATCACTCTAAATCTGTCACAACGTGTCCCCACGTTTCCACCTTCTATTTTCCACCTTTTGAGACGTGGTCTGATGCGCCGAAAATAGGAAATCCTCAAAATGGCAGTTTTTAGGCTGAATGCGGCCCAAGTGCGCCCGCACTGCGGTCGCACGCGCTTCATTTTCTGTTCTGAATTCCACTCTAAGTGTTGAGTGCGTCCGCACTGCTTCCCAGTGCGTCCGCATTACTCTCAGACTTTTCTGTTCTTCTTTGGCTCAGGAGTGGAAATTTCTCTAAGTAGAAAATGCGGGTTCCCTGCGGTCGCACTCTGGTCGCATTTTCCTTCTAAGTTGCTGGATTTCTTCACAAAAGTTCGGCTAAGTAGGAAATGCGTCCGCACCAATGTTTAGTGCGTTCGCACTCCTCTCGGACATTTCTTCTGGAGTTTGCTGGACCTTGGATTTTTCTTCCAAGTGCTTAGTGCGGCCGCACTAAAGTTCAGTGCGTCCGCACTTTGGTCCTTTTTCTTGTTTTCCTGCGAATTTCACATAGACAAATGCAGTAACTTGATTCTAGGGGTATTTAATCGTAAATTATACTAAAATACATGATAATTGGTGCTATTACGTGATGAAAACCTGATCGAACATATATATAAATTAAACCTATCAAGGTGCTGTTTCTGGAGATGCTAAATTTTCTCCTGATGGTAAGATTTTTTGCATCTATTAATTTTATGATGAATACTTGATTGTTCTTGTATGAATACTTCTTACAACTGTACTTTTGTTTTTTGTAGCTGGACAAAAGAAGGGTGGTGTTAACACTAGGAGCTTTTTGAAGCTGTTAAGCAAGTCTGCCAATGTACAAGATAATGTACCTTGTGAGTATTCATCTATTAAACTTTTAGTATTTTCATCTATTTCTTTTGTGTTCAATACTTTAGTATTCTTGGATGAATAGTTTGACATGAATGTATGAATACTTGTTTCACATTGTATGAATACTAATTGCTAAATATTTGTTACTTCTTTTTCCTTTTGGAATTTATATATTGGTAAGATGTATACTTTACAGTTACTGGATGAATACTTGTTACAACTGGGATTTCTACTTTTTTTTGTTTTTTTTTTGTAGCTGGACAAAAGAAGGGTGTTGTTAACACTAGGAGTTCTTTGAAGCTGTTAAGCCAAGCTGCTGAAATCAAAGAGACTCCTGCCAGTCCTCTTAAGAAGAGAGTTTTATTTGGCGAAACTGTGACACCAACACCATCTGTTGGTCGAGATCCACCTGTGAAGAAATCAAAGAATGAAACAAAACAACCTGAAGCTGGAGAGGAGAACTTAGTTTCCGAAGAAGATACTCATGGGTTTACTACACAGGAAGATGAATCCCAAGATCCAAAGATTGATCAAATTATACAAGATGTTATTGCTCACCATAAAAAAAAAAATCAGAAGGAGGGCAAGAAGCTGATGAGAAACAAGGAATAGAGAAAGAAGGTATTAATATTTTAGTTTTGTCATATTTTTTTGCAGTTCATACTTTGTTATCCAGTTTTATATTTTGAATGTAACAGTATGCATATTTGTAGAAATTGTAGGCAAGGAAGTTGAAGTAGTTGTAGAGAAAGAAGCAGTATGTAATCTTGGTGATATGGATGGTCCCTCGTTTAGCCTCGGTTTATCACAGGAAGTCGAAATTCCAGCAGATGATAAAACCGAAGAGAAAGAGAAAGTTGACGTCCAAAAAACCGAGTTAAAATCCAGACCTAAGGTCTTGGGAGCTAAGTTTGTTTATGAAAGAGTACAAGGCAGGAAAAGAGGCCGAAAACCAGTCCCTGAAACTGAAACCAATGTGATTGAAATTAGCTCCCAAGAGCCAGAGCAACAGAAACCAAAACCTAAGAAGAAAATAGCTGGTAGAAGGAAGAAGAGGGTTCCAATCCGAAGAACCATGCCTAAAAGAGGGGCTAATGAACCGAAACCAGCTTTTCGCGGAGAACCTTTTGTCCATGATGTTGCGAGAGTTGCTGTACCAACCAGTGAATGGATTCCAGTTATCCTTGCCAAGTACGGAGACGAATATAATGAATTTGATGAGGTTCCTTTTAAATTAAATCATCAAGATTGGGATTTTTTTTCTGACAGTATATTCGTGGATCCCACATTTGAGAGTTGTACCGGGAAAGTCCCGCTGCCAGACAAGGATTGGTCTTATGACAATCGGGATTTGGTTAGCGTGGAAGTTAGCAATGTGTTGGATTCGTGGGTGAAGAAGTACTTTGAGTTTGAAATTGGTGAAGAGGACTATCCATTTAAAAACACTCAGTCTGGATTATTTATGACAATTGATCAATTCCGAGACATTCTGTTTTCCAAGAACCAAGTTGGCTCTGAGGTATGAAAGCTGTCAATTATATTGATGAATACTTTTGTTTTCATGAATGAATACTTGGTATCAATAGATCAATACTTGTGTATGAAATGTGTATTAACTGCATAAATACTTGTGTATTAATGTTACAAAACTTGTGTATTAATTGGATAAATACTGTTATACCAATTGGATGAATACTTTGGTCTCCCTGGATGAATACTTTGATCAATACTTGTGTACTAATCAATGAATGAATACCAAAGTATTGATACCAAAGTATTCAATTATTGGTGTTCATGGGTGAATACTTTTGGTATTCATGAATGAATACTTTTTCCATACATAGATGAATACTTTGGTATCAATAGATATATACTTTGTGTATTAACTGGATTCTTGGATAAGTACTAATCTTGACATGAATTAATATTTGTGCAGACTGTTGATATAGCACTATTTATAATGCAACAGGGGACTCCAGTTGATGAAGAGTGGTTCTATTTGGCGAATGATTGTATTGTGAGTTTCTGAAAATATAAAAAGTTTATTTTTATAAATTTTTGAAATAATTAAATATTGGTTTGTTTATTTTATTAATTTTAATATTGTAGGAAATGTCACCATTCAATCAAATGGATACGGTGTACCGTCGACAGAGGGAATTATTTTCACCCCAATTCGAGAAGTCCAGATGGTTGTTCGTACCATTAGTTGGTCGAAAATATTGGATATTAGCTGCTTTTGATTTGAAAAATCAAAAGATCCATATGAACAACTCCCTTCACCCTTCGTCGAACAAATACTATCTTGAGCCACACATCAACTATCTGCACTGGGTGAAGTACTTTCTCTCCTGGAGGCTTGGTAAGTACTTATATCTTACTTTATATTCATGTTTTTAAGGTGTTTATGTGTTACCTTTTTTTTCAGTAAGCTCGTATTAGGTATGAAAACCTTTATAAATTTTCTTGTTTTTATACAAAATATAGGAAAAGAGTCGTGGATGGACGTACAGCTATCCTGGATGGAAACTCCTCAGCAATCTTCGCAGGATTGTGCAATATTTGTACTGCGGTGTATTGACTGTTTGACGTGCAAGGTCCCGCTCGATTTCACTCAGGTTAATATTATATAAATTTGTTTGCTTTCTATAATTTGAATATTACTGGTAAATACTTGATTCACTTGTTTTACTTGGTATTGTAAAGTATTACTGGATATATACTTTACAGCTAATGGATGAATACTTATTTCACTTGGGATGTATACTATAATTACTTGTTGTTAATTGGTAAAATATTAGTGGGTATTATTGGGATGTATACTTTAGCATTAATGGATGAATACTTGTTACACTTGGGATAAATAGTATTACTGGATATATACTTTACAGTTCATGGGTGAATACTTTGTTTCACTTGGGTTTTTACTGTATAAATAGTACTGGTTATTACTGAAATGTATAACTTAGGTATTTTTGGAATGTATACTAATGGATGAATACTTGTTACACTTGGGATGTATACTGTTTTTCGTTTTTGTAATTTCTCTTATTACTGGAATATATACTTCACACTTACTGGATGAATACTTGTTAGAATTGGGATGTATACTTTTAATTTCTTTTATTAAAATTTCATTTAGTAACTGACATTTTTTTGTGTATAATTTTTGTAGGAAATGATCAGCGCTGAGCGTCTTCTGCTTGCATGTATGATACTCACTGATGAGAGGAATGAGTTTAAATTTTCAATTTAGGATACTCACTGACTTATTAACGTTGATGTCATATAGTTTGATATGTTAACAGATATGAATTGATAACAGATATGAATTGATGCTAATTTTGTTGATGTCATATAGTTTGTTATGTTATATTCATCATTCTCTCGCAAGTATTCACCTTATGCAGTATAATCGTGTTATTACTTGTTTATGTATTTCCGGTTTCGCTACTTGCATGTGGTCCCTCCCCCTGTCAGCAACGTATGTTGTTTGTGGTGATGAGTACCTTCATACAGATGGGTGAATACTATTTGTGAAACAGATGAATACTTACCGCAAATTCCTAATAAAACGAGCTGACGGTTATGCGGTCCCCCCACTTATTAACGCGTTTTCTTTTGTCGGTTATGCGGTCCCCCCACTTATTAACGCATTTTCTTTTGTCGGTTATGCGGTCCCCCCACTTCATAACGCGTTTTCTTTTGTCGGTTGTGTGGTCCCCAATTAACAACGCGTAATGAATGTTGTAATGAATCCTAATATGCTTCTATTGAAAATGTGAATACCTTCGTATATCTGGATGAATACTTGTTATGTCACAGAAGAATACTTTACCGCCAGGTCATAAAATGAGCTGACGGTTATGCGGTCCCCCCAGTTAATAACGCGTTTTTTTTATCGGTTGTGTGGTCCCCGCCTATTTTTAACGCGTTTTCTTTGTTTTTAACGCGTTTTAGCGGAGGCAGTTGCGGTCCCCCCATTAAAATCGCCTTATCCAAAGTCGGGGGATCAATCGGGGGATTGATCACGGGGGAGAGCTAGGCGGACCCTTTCTTTTAATTGTTTGTAATGATCAATTAATTGTAACACAAGAGGCGGTTTCAATTTACAGAGAATTTAATTAGTACATAATAAAATGCATCTTTTTCAAAACTACTAATATTAGTATCTAGAGTAGAACTAAGGTGTTCCTAAGTTCACCAAATTCCTTTGTGAACTCAACTCTAAAACTTATGAAATTGGCTTCAAATGATGAATCCAAATTGTTGAATCCTTTTACCTTACGGGTGATGCGTCTACATGTGAAAATTTTGAACTTTCAAATTAATTTATTATAAAGTCAAGTGGTCAAAATTAAAAGATTTATAAATTAATTTTAATGCATTCATTTTTGGACGCCTTTTGACCACTTGATTCTATACAAAACTAATTTAAAATTTTGAAATTTTCACATGTAGACGCATCACTCGTAAGATAGAAGGATTACAACAGTTTGAATTCGTTGTTTGAAGCCAATCCGATAGGTTTTAGAGTCGAGTTCACAAAGAGACTCGATGAACTAAGGAACACCGTAGTTCTACTATTAGTATCTAACTCTTCTCTCTCTCCGAGGTGTAGTTGAACGGTCATTTTGATATATGTATTTTGTTTTTATAATTACTTCATCGGGTAACGGGTACAAAATTATTTTTACCCGTATAATTATTCATTTAGTTAACGAGAAAAAATATTATCCGTCTTATCAAATACAATGCTGCCCCTCAACCACAATGGATTCTATTTTGTTCGCGATCTTGCGCGCGTGCTTAGAAAACGTTGGTTAATTTAGGCCCCAACTACTCCCAAATCTTTTATTTGATAAGCGCTCTCTAGTTAATTTAGCCTCCCAGTTCTCATTACTGCCTTCTTGGTAGCTTTGATCTTCTAAAAAAAATATACAACTTCAAATTCAATTTAATAGAAACGATTTCAACAGAAACGATAAATCAAAATTTTCAGATTAGAAAGATTTTTATTCTGAGAAGAATTCATAATTTGATTATATTCCAAAATAGTCAATAAGTTTACTTAATTTACTATCAATGCCATCAACTAGCTAGGTTTTCTTATTTCAGCAAAATAAATAGGAAAAAAATAAAGAAAATATATAAAATAAAAGGGGTTCAAATCTGGAAGAGGTTGGTTCCATAGAAGGAAAAATCGACTGTTTTGGGCCGGAATTGGCCTATCTAGACCAAAATCAAGCTGTACCGATTCGATTTCTGATCGAGTTACACGGTTAGCATAGAAGGCAAAATCGGCCGTTCCGGATCGGGATCGGACGGTACCGATCCGATTTCAGGCCGAGTTACGCGGTTAGTGAAGATTTCATCAATTTTCGGCCGTTCTGGCATCATTCCGGTCAATTTTAAGCCGTTTCGGTCTCATTGCAGACCAATTTCGTCCGTTTCGGACCGAAATAGACCGATTCCACCGAAACGGCCGAAACGCAAATTCACCAAACTCCAAAATTTTTTTTTGAGCTCTCTGGAAATCGAACTCGCGCCCTTTAGCATGGCAACCAAACAGAACTCCACCACACCACAGACTCTTTCTTATTAAAAACCAGAACTCATTTCTATATATCATATTTCAATTTGTACCTCCATTTCTATATATCATATTTCTGGGAGTGAAAGAGTGTGTTTTTAGTTGTAATGCTTGTATTATATTGTATTAGTGGATTATTTGATTGTAATAATTTTTTAAAATTTTTTTCTAAATTTTTTTCTATTTTTTTAGTGTAAAACAAGCTTCTGACAAAAAAGTCTGATTTTCCGATCCGATTCGGCCGATCCCAACCGATTTTTCCAATCCGGATCGGAATCGGTCGGTGCCGATCCCGATCCCGATACCGATTTTTCCTTCTATGACGGTTAGGCAATTTTACTCACACTTCACTGTGTTTCACAATGTTTCACCATCATTAGCAATGACGAAAGACGAAGAGAACGATAAAGTGCCTTCACAGCGCTTTATACATACAATTCTCGTCAAATACCATCAATCTCGCGACGAGGATTTGATCACACAATTTTTTCCCATTGACATCCCGTTAACTGAAACCAATTCTCGTTACTTCTTGCTTCTGATAATCTTCACATCATCACATGGTGAAATCCATTGCTGATTCTATTTCCTTCATTTTCTTTTGCATTCCGATCAAGGGGTTAATAACACCATGATGATTGTCTGGGTTGTCTCCATTGAATCGTTAATTAGGAGATTTGAAGGGTGGAATGGGATTTGTAGTTGGTTTAAGTTTGATGGGACACCCGTGGGGTCTGATTGGCAAAGGGCCCACTGTTCAGTTTCTCTATATCTCCTTACATCGGATGCCATTAATGCGACGCATGACTGACAATATGGGCTCACCTGACATAGTTACAGTCTCTTTAGGGCTTCGGCTTTACCGGCTTATTTTATCTGACATCTGGTCCACTAGTCCTTATCTCCCGATCCTTATCTTTATCTTTTTCCTCGTACTCCGGCCCAAAAGAACCCAACATCTCCCCCAAATTTCTTCTATATAATATCAATCTGGGGTAATTTCTGCCCCTAAACTAGCATGTTGATTTATATTGGCATTTTAATAATAATGCCAGAACAAATTCTTCCACCCATAGTTGGTTCATATTCATTTTTTTTTTGTACAGCCAGGGACTGATAACAACGAAATGGTAATTAATTATTACATGGGAGAGATAATTGTGTGCTTAATTACCTAATCTTATATGCTGTAAGTTGAACAAAGTTTCATAACATGAAACGGGCATAGGCCTCTTTTACAAAAATTACCTAATCTTTGACTCTTAAATCTTGCTCTTTAGTGGTTGATTGACAATTCGAAAGAGTTTTGTAAAATATCAAGTTTTATTAGATTAACATATTATACAATTAAATAGGCCTATTGCTTTTCAATTTTCAAATAACAGCACCTCGTATTTGTTTCTTGCAAAATCCATGCTTGATTGTAGATTTGTAGTCTATTCCGTATGGACCGTATCAGATCAATTTTAATTAGATACTTGTAGTAGCAAATGCAGTTTTTTTTTTTTTTTTTTGAGGAAAAAATCCAGTTTCTCTGTTTATATTACCTGTTAAGTAGATTTATCACTTTTCCTGGTATCAACAAGAATGTTATAGATGGTACTAATTAAGGTGCACTGATTTTCCGAGCTCTTAATGTCTTCAAGAGTGGTACTGATATGAATTCGAATCAGGTAAGGTACCGACTCTGTCAGATTAGATCCTGACCTTTTAACTTAAGTTTGCACGAATCTGAAAACGGTACCTCATATGATACTTATTCAGAGTTATACTAGGTCGCTTCTCACCTCCTATAATTAGATCTTAATTACATGCCTGCCCAAATAATCTTCTGAATTTTTTTTTGCAGAAATAAATATAAAAATAAACAATAATCCAGTACAATATATCAACCAAAAGTAGGTCTAATTCAATGATAGTATCGGGGGAACTTGAATACTTTAAAAAACCTGAAATGACGAAGCAATACAATCGATAATTTAATTACCTCGTAACAACGTAACTATAGTATTATTTGGAATTGCAAAATTGAACCATGACCAATTCCTGGCCACAAAAGTATATCATCGAAATGTTAAACGGAAATAATTCCCCTTTAGAAATGCGTTTGGCAAATATTTTGTAAGGACGTACTAATTCTTATTATAAAGGACGCTATCAAATCCAAGGAAATGTGGACAATTAATATATATATCTAATTAAGGAGACGCTCAAATTGGGATTTCCACTTATTTAGTTCGAATCAATTTGATTGCATTCCGTACATTTACAGTCGGTAAGAATTATATACAGTCGGTAAGAAATTTTTTTTTTCAAAATATAACTATAGCAGGATATTAATTTTATAGAACTAGTTAAGTGCCCACGCGTTGCCGTGGGGATTGAAGGTCTGTTTTGATCATTTTTTTAAAATATGATTAGTTTAAGGATTAATAGTATTACAATATTGTAATTTTTAACTTTCAAGAAATTTTGATGACAATTCAAGGCATCTAAGCTGGCAAAAAAAAATGAACTTAATTTTTTATATTTTAGTTACTTATGTATGAGTGTGTTTGTTCCATTTTGAGAAGTTTATATTTTAGGAGTTACATACTGGCACATTCTTTTAGTTATTTTGTTGTGACTATTTTTCCAATTTCTACTTGTTTGTTCTATTGACATTTTAACTATCTCATCAAATGAAAGTAAGTATAATGTGTCTGAGGTGAGGAATTTGATTTCTGACAATATTTCATATCCAATATTCATAGCAAGCGTTGTTTTCTGAGATGCACGTAGAATTTGATTTGGCTCTTTGTTTTTTTAGAATTCATATCACCAAAGGTAGCAGAATATTTCTGTGCAGATTCGGATCACAAAAAATATTAAAGGATTCATTGCTATGTGAATATTGGCTATTTGATGCGATGGTTATTTTTTTTTAATGCTAAAAATAGAAAAAACGGAATATATCTTGTACATCCAGTACTATTCACTGTAAAAAAGTTGGACATGGATAGAAAAATGAATTTATATACAGTTTGGTACCTGACGTGGTACAATGAAATCCAGACCCAAATAATAACTAACACACACCTAAAAGGTTAGTTCCTGTAGGTTAAACAACCTCAAGGCATAAAAAGTTTCAAATCAAAGTCTAAGAAATATATAAATAGAAATGAACCAATGCTTTCCATCATCAGCAGATTATCAAACACTATATTAGTTTTCAATCTTTACAGAGAAAAAATACTAAAGAAGATGTTAGGTGTTGATGGTTTGAAATATTTATTGAAATATTTTAGGGGATTGGGGCCATGCAGTATAAATACTTGATAAATGATATAAAGTATAATGAAAACCATTATAGTGAAAACCCACTGTAATTGACAATTTATCAATATAAATCAAAACACAAATGATATAAAATACAGAAAACTTATCCTAATTCTAATTGACAATTCATCAATATAAGAAGGCCCACATGTAGAGAAACAAAACTTAGTAATTTAGTTAATGACAGACCAGAGAAAAATAGGTAAAGCCCACTGCCGAACCATTAACTTCTACTATTTGCTAAAACACAGAACTCATCGCTTTACAAAATCACCAGCTACATTGACAACAGGGCCCACTAATCAGAGAAAGTAGCAACAGAGCAAAGTCAAGACATAGGATAGGGTACAACATAAATTGCAGTACAGTACCCTCATTTTGAACTGAGATATTATAACTGGGCCGGGTAGAAATAAAGTAATTTCAATTCAATCCCATCCAACTCGCTGATGTCCTAGCAAAATTATGGATTAAGGTTTGGCTTTTGGAAATTTGTCTTCATACTATTCACAAACCAATATATACAGATTACAAAATGTCAAGTTAAGAAATGAAATTACAATTGCATTCGCAGTCCAAATTAGAAAAAAGGATTATCTCCATGTGCACATTCAAGAAATAAGATCATGCACTGAGCATCTCGATTGCTTCATTTGTTCGTTAATTTTATTGAATATAAGTTTTTAGTTCTTCTTTCAAATATTCCTACAAAATAACAAACTTGGTTTTCATATACTATAAAAAAATTCATCTTTTGCAAGGTCTAATGACTAAAAAAGTTCAAAATGTACTATTGAGAGAAGTATTTTCCCAGTCTCTGTTTCAATAAATCAACTGATTTTTATCTCTTACGAGCAAAATATTTCAGGGACTACAACATGCAACATTAAAAATAAATAAATCAATCAAAAGATATTCATAAAAGAGGGAGGCTATGGTACTATGCAGAACACACATTGGTCCGTACTTTGGATCAATATCTTGTTTTCCAAAATCAAAATAGTCGATCTAAACGGTTAAACATGATCTCCATATGATAAACTTTTTATATAGGTACAAAATCATTACTTTTGAATCGTCTCGAATCTTTGATCAAGTAACTGTCTATCTATCTAAAAAAATAGTAAAAAAATCTAAAAAAAATGTAAATTTTGATTTCAAAGTACATTTTCATATGGTGAGCATGTTGAACAGTTCATATCGACTATTGGACTTTGTAAACAGAGATATTAATCCATAGTATCAACCAATTTACGCTATGCATAATACCATAGCCTCACTCTTCATAAAATATAACTATATATAAGGGGGTTTAATGCAAAAAACATCATAAAAAGAAATCACTAACCCGGGTCTTTGCTTGCAGTCGATCTTCTCAATCCCTCGTCTTTGCGCCTCAGTCGATCTTCTCAAGGCCTCCTGACCTTCTCTTCTGACACAAGGGCCCTACCTGTCATTAGTTCTAGAAGCTTCATAGTGTATGTGCTGTCCTATCCAGTTTGTTTTGTAATCACTTTCACAACCTCTTTGTGTTTCCAATGCTGGTGTACACTTCCAATTACTCCGTCATAAACACCTCTCCTCCCTGCCGAAAAAGAGAAAAAAAAATATATTGTAACACTTAATTGGCTAAATAATTGGACCAATGAGTGAGGCTTGTGGTACTATGCATAACACAGATTGGTACTCCATACTACAAATCAATATTTTCGTTTTCAAAGTCAAAATAGTCGATCCGAACCGTTCAACATAATTTCCACATGAAAATGTTGTACTTGCAAACTAAAATTTACATTTTTTTAGAATTTTTTTTCCTAGATAGGTATAAAATCACTACTTTTGAATGGTCTAGAATTTAGAAGCAGTGATTTTCAACCTATCTAGAAAAAGAGTACAAAATTTGATCTACAAGTATATTTTCATACGAAGATCATGTTAAACTGTCCGGCTTGATTGTTTGGACTTTGGAAATAGAGATATTGATCCATAGTACGGACCAATATGCGCAATGCATAGTACGCTAGTCTCACTCAACCCAACTTACTTAAAAAGAAAGACATGCTTTGCCAACACCCTTTCTTCTTTGTTTTTCATATGCTTGTGTGTTTCTTATCAGGGTTAACTATTACGGCAACATTTTCTCATAAATAGTGTGATTTTTCAAACCATGTAATAAATACTTCTCCATCTTAAACCAATTGACCTGAGAGTGCGTCTTTCTTCAGTGAGAAGTTCTTTATCTGAATTTGGCATCAAAGGCCCTGACAACTTTTTTAATTTTGCCATCTCTCTCTGATCTCTCTATCTTTTTCCTAAGCTGTTATTGAAATAAAGAAAATATTGAATACATATGATAGACATCAATAAATTTCTTTATTTCAAACATGCAGCTTACATGCCTATGTTTGAATCAAATTGGTACTTTTTAGAGGTACTTCCACAATTATGTTCAAATAAAGTCGATACCTCACTTCTCCAAAAGAAAAAAAGTAAATAAAATAAATGAATACACATGACAAGAAGAACAAGGAAAATAGTACATAGCAACATTAATCTAGCTCTCAATAGCAAAATAACCATTTAAATCCCAAATTTTTTAGTGAACAGCTACTTGTCTCTTATTTTTCCATCTATCTATGTTTGATTCATTCGTAAAAATGACCTAAAATAAACAGAAAAGTTGTATAATGAATAGAGAAGAAAAACAAATAGCGACATCAGGAAGCAGGATCATTTGCAAAATAGACCCAGTAGTTTAATACATTTGCAAACAACACAGTATTTATAAGGTCTATATGAAAACCCATTTGGCTGAGAATTAGCACAAAATCCATACAAGAAATTCAGAGCAAATTAGTCATCTTTTGCTGATTTAAGTTGTTATTCACACACAATTAGACATTGATTGATCTTAGTTTGCAAACATGAGAAATGCTGAGGCATTATTTGCAAATACAGTAAAGACATCATGTTAATCTCAAAATAAAAACTAACCAGCATGTAGCCATCGTTATACAATCCTTTTAACTTCTTAGGGATATTTGGGTACATCAAAGACCATGTGTTGGCACCAGTTCTACATAAAAACATACAAATATTGACAATTAATTTCCACTTTTTGGCAGATAACAAATATTATCCATTTTTGTTGCTAAAGGAAATTACAAGGAAAACAATTTGGCATTGCAATAGTAAATAAAGGTTCGCACTTGTCTAGTTCGCACCTGTACAGCATGTTTGTACCAGTACCGGTACTGGTACCATTGTTGATCCTCGTACCATCTGCCGGCTGTGCCAATTGCCTTTCTGCTGCGCTTCCTTGATCCGTACCGTGACGTTACCAGTACCGGTACCAGTATCGTGGTTTGCCATGCGAGAATTTGTCAGACCTCTTTGTGGCTGCGTCTCATATAGCTGTAGATGCCATTTGACTTCTTCCATTATATATAATATCTACAAATATTGTTACTTGGTTTGAATCAGATGTACTTATAATATTACTTCGAATCCACGCCCTTGATAAATGTGGAAAGGACTTTACATTTACCATCAGTAGATGTTGTTGCAAGGAGTATCAACAAAAATAAAAATGAGTTCACCAAAACTATAAACTTGTGAAATAAAGAGTACGAAAGAAAACACCTGTGATATAGTGTAGGGTGTTCACTGAAATGGAAGAAAACACCTTCTGCACAGGCCGTCATTGGCCGCGTCACCTTTTTAGATCAGCAAGCAATTCTAAGTTCCTGTCGTAGCTACATAGCATGAATATACTTTGATGTTGGCAAGAACAGGAATTTAAATTGGCATGTTAATAATTGGTGCTGGATCTACACTTTCAAAATTAATGTAAGCAACAATTGGGAGATGAACAATTGTACATGTTTTGTGCTTATCTAAGTTCTGGTAGCCATTTCTTAAGTATGGTTCAATTGATTTCACATTTTTGTCCTTGTGAATAGCTCACATCATAGCAAATTAGTGATATAACATTTTTTTCAAAAAATTTTCAGTTATATATCATCGCATGATTTACTTCAGTTCCAGTACCGACAAGAAACAAAGTTTCCATAAATGTCCTCACAAACAAGAAATATATCATTCACCCCAAAAAGTATTAGATATATTATCTTTAACTATCATTTCCACAGCAATTTATAAGCTAATTGAAAATCTTAGCACTTGTACTTTAGCATGCATTATGACATTTTGAAGCAGGGTGATTGTAAAATTATCTCTAAAATATGTTTCCATGATGAAAAAAATTTAATTGGACTAAAATATGAAGAATTGGCAAACTTGATAAGATGTTGTGATTATTATTTTGGCACATGCTCCTAAATAATCCAGATGTACCTATCATATATTTTTTCTTTTTAAGGATTGCAAAAATGAACCGATATAAAACAATCTCTGGTACTGACAAAACTGGTACAACCGTACAATCAAAGTTGTTAACTTTACCAGTTCTGATACTGATGAAGAAAAAAAGAGAAAAAAGAGAGATAGAAGGGGAAACCTTGCGGATGAGATGAGAACTAATGAGGCCCTTGGCGCTCCAGAGAGGATCATTCAAATTAGCACCGTTGGCTTCGAGCTCGGTGGCCAATCCATCGTCGATCACGACGCATCCACCCGTCTCTATGAGGAAATCTCGCATCAGAGCCGTCGTTGTTCTCCCTCGTTGAGAGAAGTAAAGAGAGGGGAAAGTCTCTATTAAGAGGATACAATGTGTTTCAGCCCACCCTAAGAGAGAAGGAGATCGTCACACCTTGCTAATGGTCGTGCTACTGATTTCGAAGCTAGAGAGAGAGAGACGTGAGAGGCGTAGTGCAGAGTAGCACAGCGGAGGTCACCTTCAGCCTTTGTTGTTGTTGCATCATCCCGAGCTAGGTGAGAAGAGTCAATGAAAAAGTCACTGGCATTGGGAAGGAGAAAGAAAAAAAGGAGGAGACCGTGTGGGGAAGGAGAGAAGGAAAAACGTGTCCTCTCTGCATCGGGAATAAGGAAAGCGCGTTCCGCGCAAGGCAACAGAGAAAAAAAGAGAAAAAAGGTGGAAAAATATGTGGCGCTGAGATTATGTATGGCATTGAAACGGGTACGTTTTTATCTGAATTTAGATTTCTACATGTTAGATAACATGAAACGAATGCATACAATCGAAATCACTGATTAATGGCTGAGATTGAGATATACTTTTGATGAGTGGCTCAGATTTATATAATGAACGGCTCAGATCGCCTCTGGACGAATAGAGGATTGGATCCCAAAAAAATATGCGTGATATTTAGTAGTCCTGATTTGTAGGATTTTATTCTTACTTAGTTTGCCTTGCTTGTCAATCAATTAGCGTAGCCTATAAAAATATGTGTTTACTTAAGGTCAGACAAATCATCCAATACAATACAATTACAATCATTTTTTTTTATTTTACCTTTTACATTCTCTAACATAATTCAGAATCCTCCTTTTCTTGCTCCAAATATTATGGAAAAGCCAGAAAAGCCTGATTTAGAGATAGAATCTCCATATCTCCCATATGATATCCAGCAGGAGATATTAACATGGCTGCCTGGCAAGTTGCTCGTCAGGTTTCAAGCGACATGCAAGTTGTGGGAAAGCTGGATGCACGACCCCACACCTTTGCAAAAAAACATTTTGACCGCGGAGGTCATCGTTACAGATGCATCCTCTACTTCCTAAACTTTCAAGAAGGTGTATCCCACATAGAGACCCTTGATGGGTCCTTGCAGCCCCACCATAAGTTGTTGATCGATCTTCGGTCACTACCGGAACCTATGCAATTCAATTATAAGATATCGGGTAGAACTAGGGTGCTCTTGAGTTCACCAAGTCCTCGGTGAACTCAAGTCTAAAATTCATCGGATCAGCTTCAAACGACGAATCCGAACCGTTAAAACCCGTCTACCTTACGAGTAATGTGTCTACATGCAAAAATTTTAAATTTTGAAATTAATTTTGTATAGAGTCAAGTAGTCAAAAAACGTCAAAAAATGAATGCATTAAAATTAATTTATTAACCTTCTAATTTTGACCACTTGACTTTATCCTAAATTAATTCAAAAATATAAATTTTTACATATATACGCATCACTCGTAAGATAGACGGGTTTCAACGGTTCGGATTCGTCGTTTGAAGCCGATCCGATGGGTTTTAGACTTGAGTTCACCAAGGGGCTTGGTGAACTTAAGAACACCCTAGTTCTACCCATATATAAGATATCTGATTCTTGCAATGGTATTGTTTGCGTTTATAAAAAGAATTATGACAGCAACATTGTTGTCTATAACCCACTGACCAAAGAGAGCGTACTTCTGCCAGAGCCAAGCTCATTAATTTCAGGTGACGACAAAGGTTATTGTTACGAGGATGTGTACATAGGGTTTATCCCATCAATGGATGAATACAAGATTGTGTGTATCTATTCTGAAAATCATTCTATGACATTAGGGCACTGTGCTGTTTTCTCATTATCATCTTGGTCATGGAATAAGATCACCATAAACATCAGAATTCCAATTGTAGTCAGCCCGATTATTGCCAATGGGGTAATGTTTTGGATTAGTGACTCTGACTCATCGGTTTTATGGTTTGATCTAGCTACTGAGCAATCTGGAATAATTGATCTCCCACCAAACGTAATAATGCCATACAGTAACAAGATATCGCTATCTGAGGTGGAACTGTGGAAGGAAGGCTTCTTTTCATGTATTGGCACAATAAAGATTACATGTCAATTTGGGAGCTTCAAGATGTTGCACGAGGTATTTGGATGAGGCGCGCCTCCATTTGCAATCCAATTGTTGTTCCCATGGAAGAATCCGATTCTTGTTTCTTGGGTGATGTTATCTTGGATCAGGGAAGAGCATCTTTTGCTTTGTGGAATATGATCTTCTTTGCTCCAATATTAGATGACTCCTGAGTGGTTTACCATTTGGATAGATATGATTTTAGATTGGATAAGCAAGTACATAACTATTTGAATAGGCGTTTACAGCGCAGTCTGCATGTTCATAGCTTGGTGTCTTTGAAGAAATATGTTCCTTCAAATTGTGGCAACTGTTGACAATGCTTTCTTTTCTAATCAACTCTTGTAACTTAATTTCAGTTTATTTATATCAGTGTTTTCCTCTATGGCTACAAGTAAAGTGTTCTGATTTATTAGGTACTCGAGTCTTGCTCTAATTTGTAGTTGAAATATTAGTGTATCAATTGTTTTGCTTTGTGGCCACAAGAAAGAATTTTTTTTTTTAAATTCTGAAGTACATAGCCGTGTCGATCTTTTTGTTTCTGTGATTACGGATTCGTTAACTCGTTGTATATACAGAAAATAAGATTTGGAAAATTTGGAAAACACTAGAAAAAGTAGTAGACTGTGTCTAATTTGACCAAAAACATGCACCTCTTAAGAATGTTTAATGTATTAATGCATGTTTAACAAAGAATGTTCAAAAAATATTGCAATGGAACAGTTTGAAAATATATGTGCCATAATTACCATTGAAATTAATCTAAGTATGATATATTTTGAAGGCCACAATTTATGATTGATAGTTATTTGATATTTAATTGTCATCAAAGTATTTGATCAATTACTTGAACTAAAAGGGTTATTATATTTTATATGGTGCTCAAGTTAGTGATTTTGAAAGCTACAATCCACACATTCTATTGTAATAAATACAGAAAATGTTGAAGTTAACCAATAGGATTGTTGTCTATAATATAATACTTCCAGGTTGCAATATAATTTTGTCTTTATATATACAGTATTTATAGCATAGTTTTTTTTTTTAGCTTTCGCATAAGGGTAAGTAAAGCAAACAATATATAAGCCATGTAAACATTATCCTGAATTTATTTAGTTATTAGACACTTAATAAAGCTAATTAACAAACAAATATGGCTAACTACTAAAAATAAATCATGTGTTATATATAAGATACAATACTAATTAATTAATTAATTTGAAAATAAATTTATAGGCCTAGCACTCAAAGTAGTGGACCTCCCCTTTTTACATAGAGACGTATGTTCAATTTTCATAAGTGGCATCTAAAAAGATGGATATCACGGTTAATACGTTCACGAAGGTCCTTATTTAAGAAATGAAATAAGAAGGATACATGAATGAATGTTCTCTATGCATGTATTCAGGAGCAGAGGTATGTACATTGAATATGAGTCAATTGATTTCTATTTTTTTGTAATAAAAAGTACTATATTTATGTATGATATTCTATATAATTTATAATTAACATGATTATTGTAAAATTAATCCCTATTATAGCACGAATATTTTATTATGAAATACCCCTATTCTCCTTTGACTCCTATAATTTGAAAGTCTGATTCTGTCCCTGTATGTATCTATGCCTGATTTTATAGAAAATAGAATCTAATAACAATATTTTAAATTTTGAGAATCATATAAATATCTGGTCGCACATAAGGTATGCTGTGTATATTCGAAATCCGGCAGCAGCTAATTAAATTTATGAAAAGTCCTTTACTGTTTACTAAAACATCTCTAATTTCGGAAATAAATAAGAAAAATATGCTTGAAATCTAAATGCATGCATTCATATATCGGAGCTCAAGATTAATATAGAGAATTGGATGCTTACAAGTTGATCAGTATGAAGTTTTGAACGTATGTGTTTTCACATCACAAAACTGTTTAGATTACATGCATGAATATATAGTTTTTATCACCACCACCACCACCACCATGATGATCATGATCATCATGATCCATTCATTTAGTAAGCAAAACTGAATAACATCCGTATCATTATATTGATCAATCTGCGTATTTGCTTGCGTCTCGATGCTATTTGGACATGACTTAGAACTGCTGAGATGTAGCAGCTCATAAGCCAGTAATTTATTACAAATGGAGACGACTGAGTTGAAATTACATGGCGAAAGTTTTTTTTTTTTTTTTTTAACAAAGTAGCCCGTAGGCATTCATTCATTCATCAAGTGTTTCAAGTACAAGGATAAGTTACATAACAGAGTTGCTGAAACAATGCAAACTCTGAAATACTAAGAAGCAGTACCAATCTGTACCCAAACCAGCTGTATTAACACTCAGTAACTTTTGATGCCCTTTGCATCTGTACCTCCTCATAAGCTAATCCTTGCCATCTCCTGGAGTTCAGCACAACCTTGAAACTATGGTAACATCCTCAGAGATGAAATTAACCTTACAGTACATCTAGTATAATCTTACAGCTACCTTAAAGATGATGCAAACATATAAAAACCAGACACACATATATACAAGAAAAAGGAGCCAAAGAAAAAAGCATAAATTATGTAAAAAAACAAAAGAAGTCAAAAACAGTACCAGTACCAGTATATGTTATAAATTAAGACATGCCCAGCAGATTTACATATATATAAAAGAAACAACCACCCAAACACCCAAGGAAAAAGAAAAAAAAAAGTCAAAAAAAAGAAAAAGCCAAAACCAAGTTAACCAACCATACTTTACAAGCATTATAAAAAAATGTACAACCCAGAGAGAAACCAGTGCATGGCAAAAACAGTATCAGTAAGGGAAGTGTATCAGTGAGGCGCAATCCAGTACCAGTCAGATCCAAAAACCAGTACCCGTACCAGTGACAGTAAAAGCAAGATCCAGTACTGGTACTGGTTTCAGTGGGTTTCTGGTACGGTTTTTCCCATTTTGCCCTTTCAATGCTGGTACTGCGTTCAGTCGGTCTCTTAGTGTATATTCACATCTGAAATTGGGACTGAGTGCTAGAATAGCTCAAATATGCATTGTTTCCATGTAGGCCCTCCAATCCTTACTAATCGGCAAACTTGTTGATGTCAGAGATTGTAATAACTGCCTTGAATTTATGTGAAAAATACACGAGGTATGGTTCTAAACGCACGCCTGACATGATTCCAGTGAGCAATGCGAGGGCCTCCATATGACATGCAGAAAACACCTGATTGAAGGCTGCACCAAATTAGAGCAATTTAATTTTCAGGTCAGCAGCTGCCAAGGAGAAACCTTAGTGACATTTAGAAGGGGAGGTTAGCAGCTGCCATGGAGTCTGATTTAATCGATAACAGAGATAGAAACCAAGTTGCTCTTGCATGGGGGCAGTAGAAGAAAAGGTGTTGTACCGTTCAGCATGGAAACTACAAAGCGCAAATGATGCATCAATTGCCGGAATTCGTCGGTGTAAGATGTCCCAAGTGGCAAAGCACTATAGCTTGATTGAAAAGATCCCGAACCTTGAGTTGACGAGATATGGTTGTTCGAGGATGCAATTGTGTTCCACAAGGATATCCATGGTTGCATGCAGCATGCTAAGTGTTCAGTGAAATAGCTTTGAGTGAATTTGTCAAAGCAAATTTAAAGAAGCTAGCCACTTTAGTAAAAACTATCCGGTCTAAAATGTTTTGCAAGAATAAATAATAAATAAATAATAATCCAAAAGAATGAACTGCGCACTAAGCCCTTGTTTCTATTTCAAGAGGATGCATGTTCAATTCTCGAAATTAGCATCTAAAAGATGTTAGAGTATACTGAGACCCTTTAAAACAAAAATTAATCAACTAAAGTATGTCAAATTCAATAGGACTTTTTTTATTATAGAGTAAGAAGTGAAGTAAAATTCTTACTCCATATACACAGAAAATTGTTCAACGAGGTTTGAAACACGAGTTACGGCAAAATAAGTTAAATCACTTCTTCAACGGATTAACTTATATCATGTTTACTCTGTCTCAACTTCTCTCGATGTATTTAAACCCGAAGTTAAACTCTCAAACAAGAAATAAATAGAAGTAAGCAATTTAATCCTCCTGAATTAAATTTAGATAACAATCAAACACGACCATAATGACAAGCGGCAGAATTACATTAATTGCTTCGAAAAGTTTGAAATAACGAAGCAATTCAATCGACAGTTTATCCAATTTTTTTATTCGTGGTATTAAAAAAATATATATATGTTAAATTACATTAAGAAGCCGTTTCAATTAATTCAGCTACTTTTTCTAGGAGCAAAATAGAATCCATTGCGTGGGTATGTAATTTGGGGGCCCATTCTGTTTGGGCCGCACATGGAGGCCTATATTGTCTAGTGGGACCAGGGCTAAGGAAACTGTTTACGACATTTCAGGGCTTCAGGCCGACATTGTCAGTCGCCAGATCCATCAACGCAACACGAGGAAGGAGATATAGAGACACTGAACGGTGGGACCGGCGAATACAAAACGGAGACGAAGATAAGAAAAACACTGGAGAGCGGTTGAATTAGTTTGAAAGAGAATCTTAATTACATTATTTTAATTGCGATTCTTTTAGATGATGATTTTAGTTTCTAGATTTTAAATCTTGTTGTTTCTAAAAATTAGCACAATTAATATGAGTGAGTCTATGGTACTATCCATAGCACGGATTGGTCCGTACTACGGATTAATATTTTCATTTTCAAAATCATAATGGTCGATCTAAACCGTTCAACATGATTTCCATATGAGAATATATTTGTGGGCTAAATTTTTCTATTTTTTAGAATTTTTTTACTATTTTTTTAGATAGGTAGAAAATCACTATTTTTGGATGGTCCAGAATTTTCAGATCAAGTGATTTTCTACCTATCTTAAAATATAGTAAAAAAATTCGAAAAAATATAAAATTTAGTATGCAAGTATATATTCATGTGGAGATCACGTTGAATGGTTCCAATCGACCATTAGAGTTTTCAAAATGAAAATATGACTCCGTAGTACGGACTAATCCGTTCTATGCATAGTACCATAGACTCACTCATTAAATATTATGTTAGTAATAGATAAAATTTGAAAAATAATAGTTAGATTTCCTGATTTTATAATTAACTTTGTAATAAGGTCTGAATTCATAAAACTAATCATTTTGATGCACGAAATATGTTATACATTAATATCTTTTAGAAGCTATTTCTAGCAACAAAAATAATATTTCATTCAGAATTATCACTATGTAATCTTTTTTTGTTATTATATGATATTTGAAAAATAACTACAAGTTTTGATTAAAATAATAAACAAATTAACATACTTAAATGTATTATAAATACGTTTTAACATAATTTCATGCCTAATTATTTGATAATTTATTGGATGTAGCACAAGTTCAAACACAAGTAAAAGACATGTTAATGTTTATTCGTCTCTTATGAGAATTTTAGAATCATAAATGTTGCCTCAACTAATAAAAACATGAACAAAAAAAAAAAACCATATTATTATAAATTAATTTTTTTTTAGTTGAATTTTATGCATAAAGATACTTTAAGGTAAATGAGAAGTTTACAGCTAAAGTTACCGTATAGTAAATAGATTAAATTAATTATTCTTACCAAACAATAGTTACTTAAGGTGGAGTAGCAAGTTTAATTTAAGAAGGGGCATTACTTAATTGTTGCTCCGCACCTTTTGGTGCTAAAATTTAATGCACAAGAATAACTCTTTTGGATGACCACAATATTCAAGCACTATTTAGAAGTACAAAATCATAAAAGATAGGAGTTAATTTGAGCGAGGAAAATACATGAAAAAAATATATAGCCCCAAAAAATGTAGCCACAAATTGCATCTCTCAATTGTGGTTTTAGTTGAAGTAAAAGAAAACAGCTATTTTAATTGTTAATTCATTAAATATTGTCTTTAATAATAACAATCAATTTTACATAAAAATAGATTAAAATGTGTGCACTCAAAATAGTCCCTCCTATAGTAAATAGGTTAAATTAGTTATTTTCATCAAACAGTAGTTACTCATGGAGGGACATTATTTAATTGTTGCTCTGCCCCTCTAGGTGCTACAATTTAATGCACAAGAAAAACCATTTTGAATGACCACAATATTCAAGCACTATAATACATGTACAAAGTGCCAAAAAAAAACAAAGGTACAAAATCATAAAAGATAGTAAGTTATTTTATGCAAGGAAAATACCTGAAAAAAAAATTGCAGACCTAAAAATTGAATATGAAAGCTATTTAGCTCTAAGATCATTTAACTTACTAATTTGATTTATAATTTAATAACTAGCGTCATTGCCATACCATATTTTACTATATTACTAAATACCAATGATTTAAAATTTAAAAAACATTGAAAAACAAAAAAAAAAAAATCAATGCGTTTACATGTCAGTTGTTGACCACACACATATTATGTACTTGTGCATGCCACAATAAACTAAGGTCCACTGTTACCTTGATTTCAGAGATCAAAGTCCCCTGTATCAGGTTAGGTACAGTACTAAAGAGAGATGCAAAAATAGGCCGGGTCTTGTGGCCTTGTGTGGTATCTTAACATCAATCATCTCTCGGTCTCTTTTCACACAACGACAAATATAATCCCTCAAAAAAGTAAAAAGTAAAAAGATCATCTGCAGTTCTCCACCATCACCATGTGCATTGACAGCCAGCCTAAAAGCTATTATTGTCTACAATGCTTGATATAGTATGTCAGATGAATCCGCCACAGAGGATCTAGAATAGTTTATATAACACCTCAAGACTCGCGCCAATATATGAATAAGGGAAAGTTCACCGACAATATCCAAAGTTGAGTATAACTACGGTGTGACGTGCTCACCAATGGGTTTGGTGAGCACACCTCCAAAAAATGTATTTTTAAAGTTCAAATAGTCGATTCGAACCTTCCAACGTGTTCTTCATATTAATATGTGCTTGGAGACCAAATTTTACATTTTTTGGAAATTTTTTACTATTTTTTTAGAATTTTTGAAAATCAGTGTTTTTTGAATTTTTTTTTATTTAATGAAAAGCTGATGATTTTCTAAAATTCTAAAAAAATAGTAAAAAATTTTCAAAAAATGTAAAATTTGGTCTCCAAGCACATATTAATATGAAGAACACGTTGGAAGGTTCGAATCGACTATTTGAACTTTGAAAATGCGTTTTTTGGAGGTGTGCTCACCAAATCCA
>JAJGRW010001319.1:1543558-1605902 GCA_025461045.1 Carex parvula
TTTATAATTTTGTAAAAACCAAAGCAATCAAGTTGGTTTGGTAAAATCTTTTTATTTATTTATGGTATCTAAAAAAAAATTTCCATCTCCTTTGCTTGGATTGGTGGAGATATCATGGTAATCATAGTTTTATTTATTTATATATGGTTTCTAAAAAAATTTCCAATCTCCTTTGCTTGGATTGGTCAAGATATCCTGGTAATGATACTATGTTACTTGTATCAAAAATAGAAAATCATTTTAGTGAGTATCATTTCAATTGAAAATCTAAAATAGTACCTAGTACCTTTGAAAATCTAAAATAGTACCTAGTACCTACCATCTAAAATGGGCTGGGTTGTCCGACTCGTGTAGTAACTGCAATTGCATGCGAATGTGACTATAGTTCGTATGCGACTGCTACTCTGCTAGTAGCGTGACTATAGCTCAACTGCAATTGCATGCGCATGTGACTATAGTTCGTATGCGACTGTTAGTAGTGTGACTATCGCTCAACTGCAATTGCATGCGAATGTGACTATAGTTCAAATGAATATCATTGTATATTTTAATTGTAATTAACTCCAATATATTATTTTTAGAAATGTGAAAATCATACTGCGCGATTTTTCTTTAAAAAAAATCAGAATTTTTTTTTTTTAATAGTTTGTACAAGAAAAATAAAAACACCAGACAAATAAGTCAAATTTTAATAACAAAAAATAATGATCAATTTTACACTCATTCTCATGGTTTGTGCCCAGTTTTGTTCTCACTAAGTCTTCTCAACTCTACTAGAATATAGAAATACAAAAATGATAAACAAGCAATGCATTGACAACAAACAATTAATCACCGCTAAACTTTGTTTGCAGTTGATTTGTGTTATGCACGAAATGCAGGCTTGGTAACAAGCTTAAAACCGAAGGCATGGTAAATTGGGATCACAAGTACTGGTACTGGTTACAGCTTCATAAGGTTTTATTTGGTAATTGTGTTTATTTGTAAGTTCCATTTGAACACTGAATGGTTAAGTAAAGCAAACAAGTGAAAACAAAAAATAGGTCTAAATTACTATATGTAAAGTGATAAATGTCACATGAGAAAATGATTCAGATTATTTCAACGGAATTATATCAGATACTGAAAATATCACACATGATGGAACACACCCTTTAATTACTTGTTACTCTAAAAGGATATGGGTCCTTTCCATAGAGGACTGAGAATGGACATATCCACCACTGCTCCTGGCATTATAAACCAAATAAGATTGTAAGTTTAGAACATTGCCATCTATCACTTTTAAAGACAATATTAAAGCAACAAGTAAATGTCAGAGCTACTGACATTACTAAAATAATAATGTTTGAATCTATATTTAGTATTTAACTTTATTTTTTTTCTTTTATAATGATTATAAATAGCTAGCTATGGTTGCGCTATAGCTTTTTCGGACCTTAAAAGCTATAGCGCTATAATCGCTATTTAGAACTGTTGAGTATTTTAGATATAGGAATTTGGTACTCTTTCTGCCTTTAAAATTTATAAACCTTCGTACTCAAAGAATAGGTTAGTTACAAGCGCACAACCTATCGATTGTAGTATTTAGGTGTCGATCCGCAAGGAGATAGGGAAATACTAATTTTTAAAAACTACTTCTAAGACAAAACAATAAAAGTAAAAAGGGGGGTTTTTGTGTAAAATCATTTTTGAAGGAAAATTAAAGTAATTAAAAGTTTGTAAAAAAAAGCAATAAAATCGGGTGAAAATCAAGTTTGAGAAGTCTAGGGGTATTCGGTCCACAATCCCTTGCTAATTCTATCTACTCGGTTTGTTTAAATTCATGTTTGATTATGACGAGGTTTCTAACCTAAGTTAGCCTTTGGAACAAATAGTAATACGAATACTTTGGGTGGACGGATTAATGTGCCTCGAATTCTAGGGCTGTCACTAACCTAGAGGGATATTTAATCACGTGCTTCAAAATATATATCGATATTTGTTCTAAGGTGTCCTAATTAGGTTTTGACTTCACCGCTAAGTCCTTCACCAAACCCTAACCTTAATTTCTATTTTTTCAGATTTGAATACAAAAGTACGGTCGCTTCTAATTCAAATCCTAAGGTATTTGCAATCACAATTTATACTATCCTATATGATCCTAATCTACTTTTAATCAAGAAGACTTAAGCGGGACGCTACAAGTCAAGCACAACAAGTTGCACTATCCTATATGATCCTAATCTACTTTGGGTCTAAATGATCAAAGCGGGACGACTACAATTCAAGCACAAATCATGGAACATCACAAATAATAAATCACAGAAATAAACATCAAATCAAACAATCATAATAAAAACTAAAATCCGAGTAAAATAGAATTAAACAAGTTCATGCTACATGACCTAAACTCCTAGAAAGAGAACTACTCTCTCTTGGAGAGATCCATAACAAAGATTGACAAAAATAATAAGAAATAAGATAAAGAAATGATTACACCCTTTCTTAGATCTAAAACCTCGATCTTGCCGACTCCTTGCTTGAATCTTCTTCTTCTTCTTCCTTGAAAAGCTTCGAGAATTTCTGCAGGATCTCTCTCTCTCAATATGTGGAAAATGGATATGATAATGGATGATGAGAGAGACGAAATTCTTCTCCTTTTATAGCCAAAGGCCTTGCCCAATTTAGAGGATAGAAGTGGAGTTAGTGGGTGCACTCCTCAGACTGCCATGTCTATTATTGGCCTTCTAAAATGTGTTCCTTGGTGGCCAAGAATAGAAAACCTCTTGAAAATACGAATTTCTGGCTGTCTGTGAGTCCAGTGCGTCCGCACTGGAGTTGAGTGCGGGTGGTCTGGGTCGCACCGACTCCAAATCTCCTTTGGTTCCAAGTTTCCTTTTCTGGATTTTCTGCAAAATTTCCTGAGTGCGTCCGCACTGGATCTTAGTGCGTCCGCACTGACATTTAATTTTCTGTTTTCCAAGGAATATGAAGAATTCAAAAATCGGTCAAGTACTGAGTGCGTCCGCACTGGATGTGAGTGCGTCCGCACTGGCCTTGAACTTCTGTTTTTCTGGAAATTCTGGAAGTTGCAAAAATCGGCCAAGTAGTGAATGCGTCCGCATTACGCTCGGACTTTTCATCTGTGAGGTCTGCGACGCTGGAAAATTGGCTAAGTACCCAGTGCGTCCGCACTGGCTGGGAGTGCGTCCGCACTGGGCGGTTTTTCTTCATTTTGCACTGTTTCCTGCATTGAAACATCGAGCGAACGCAGTAACTTGATTCTTGGTGTATTATATTCGCTTTATATCCCAAAATACAAGATATTTGGTGTTATTTTATGATAAAAACTAGATCGATGGTGTATATAAAATACACCTATCAAATACCCCCAAGCTTGAACTTTGTTTGTCCCCAAGCAACATTTAAACTTGAACTATAATTCGATCTACAATTCAACCCTATATCAAGTATACATTTCTCAAAATGAAAAACTTGTATGATCTTGCCAAAATTTAAAAACCTCCATGCATATTTCCCAAATCCCAAGTTCAACCCTCGAATAATTATGAATCAACCCACAATTCGATTACTCTAACTTTTATTTCCTTAAAGGATTTGAATTTGTGAACTTCGTATACCCAAATTTAAAAGATATGCCATTTAAAATGTAGAATTTTCAAAATACCCCCAAGCTTGAATCAAACTTGGGTAAGAATAATTACGGACTTCGTGTGTTGATACATGTATATTCTTTTGTTTTTGTTGCTTTTGATTTTCTCACTTTGAAGACTTTTTCACGATTTTAGCACTATTTTCCCCATCCTCATTTAAGCACCGGTTAGTTACAAGTAGTTAACCGTACCCAACCGTTCTAATTCAAGGGTGCTTTGCATGCTCTTAGTCTAACCCTTCCACTAACATGAATGTCAATTTTATCGGGAGACTAGCGAAGCAAGAGTGCTAAGGACTCATAACCATAAGTACGTCATGAAGCCGTAACATAGGTCATTGGAATCTCATTTTATTTTCCAAAATTTTTCAATTTTATCTAATTTTTCAACATTTATGCACATATCATGAATACACACATCCTAAGTATTATTTCATACTCACGGATATCCCAATTTTTCCCAATTTAAAATTTCCAAATCTAAATGACTTCTCTAATAAATTTGAATTTCTAATTTCTCATTTTCAAATACCTTTATTTCCACAAAGTTTTTCGCCGAACTATGTCGTCATTTCAAATTTATTTTAAGGGTTTTACCAAAAATTTGAAAAAATCGTGCAAGAATACTTTAAGTTTTTGTCAATCACTCAAGTTTATGAAATTTTTTTATTTTTTTGCCAACTTTTAACACAAAAATTTTAAACATGATTTTATACTTTATGCATTTTTAGACAATTAAGTCCAATTATGCAAGACTCTATTTTTCATAACCTCGTAAAACGTCTTGACAAATTCGTAATCGCAAGCAATTAAGTTCAAAATCACAAATCCTATTCATGGTCAAGTAAAAAGCAAGGTTATAAATCCTAAAAAGTTTTCGACAAACTGAAAATAAATAAATATGCATGCAGATACAATTTCTTCCCATCCCCCAAGCTTAAATAAAGCAGTGTCCTCAGTGCTAAAAATAAACTAAAAAGAGAGAAGAAACATGAACTACTTTACTGGCGTATAATGGTGGTGTTGCTGCGCGGGATCAATCCTCGTCATGATCCATGTCTTCGGCCTCATCATCATCTTCTCCATCGTTGCCGGCCTCTTGTGCTTGCCTTGCCGCTTCTTGCGCTAGCCTTGCCGCTTCGTGCTCTGCGCCATCTCGTACTCTCTCCTTTGAGCGGCCCGTCTTTGGTATGGTGGCGTCGGTGGATCATCCTCAAAATGAGGGTTTGAGTGCATGACATTCTTGCGGGAGTAGTAGGTCGCCCTGGCAGCCTCGGCCTCAATGTCATCAAAACGGCGGTCGAACGCATCAAAGCGGCAGTCGAAGCCATCCATGCGACCATCCATGCTATCCAAGCGACCTCCAACATTGATACTTAGGTTGTTGGAGGTATTCATGGTTTGCATGAAATCCCAGATTTGTTGGCTGGTAGGCATGCCTTGTGCTTGTGCGGCATCGGGTGCGGCTTGCTGTGGTGGGGGTTGTGGTTGCGGCGGCTGTGGTAGTGGTGGCTCGAGTGGCTCATCAACAATCTTCCAAGTATCGATGTCCAAGGGGTCGAGTTGAGTTTCTAGAGGCAACCGGTGCCGGATGTTGTCCTTTGGACCCAAGTTGATCCAAGCCTCTTGAATATCATCCCATCGGATGAGCCTTGCCCGGAATAAACCGTCGAGATCCACTAGCGTGTAACCGGGCACCAGCACATCACCAACGGTCGGTATTTGCAAGTACCGGGCAATTTTTGTGACAATGCCTCCAATTCGAATCTTTCCACCCGGTCGCATGTTGTGCGACACATTTTGCATGTGTTTGGCCAAGTTGTACCCGATATGCGGCATGTAATCCATCTCGCCATTGTTGCGCCGGAGCATGCAACATACATACACCATATCTCCGAGGTTGAAGACCGATGCGCTCTCCCCTCGGGCAAAGAGAGTGTGAGAGAGTACCCGCTGGAGATATCGGAGGGCCGGATGGAGGACATTCTTGACCCTTTGCTGACCGAGGACCCCATCTTGGCATGTTAAGACGCGAAACTGGGCCTCGCTCATGTCATGGAAGAAGTCGAGAATGGTGCGCATCTGATCGATATTTTCGGTGGATAGATCGAGTGCTTGCATGAGTTCGGTGGTGTGCAACATATGTGAGAAGCCTCTGAGGTTGAAATTTAATGTTCGTGAAGCCCGGTCGAATTCGTATGAGGAGAGGAACTCGATAGTGAGGGCTTCATATGTGTCGACTTCGTCACAGAGAAATTCCCACAAGCCAAGCCGCTCGGTGAGCATTTGCACCGACTCGAGGAGTCCGAGCGTTTGGAGTGTTACTCGGCATATCTATCTAGATGGCTCGAGGGTTCGGCGGCCCTGCAGAAGGTTGTGCCTTAACTCTTGACCTTCGTTGAGTGGCAAGGCGGGTGGATAAGGAGGTGGTCCGCGACTTCCTTGGCCCCTCTCACACCTGCGCTTCTTATTGGTGGATGATTTCTTCGGCATGTTACTGCAATTTGAAAAATTGAAAGAATTAAAATTTCGAAATTTTTGATCTAATTTGGGCTGAGTGCGGACGCACTGGTGGTCAGTGCGGACGCACTGTGTACAAACAGTTCAATTTTGGTTCAATTCAGGGTCATTTTTGATTTTTCCCGAGCCTAGTGCGGACGCACTGACTCTCAGTGCGGGTGGTCCTGGCCGCACTGAGTACTTAACCAAAAATGTGAGGTTTTTCTAGGTGCAATGCGGACGCACTGGTGGTCAGTGCGGACGCAGTGGGTACTTAACCAAATTTTTTAACATTTCGGGGCTGCTTTGGAAAAGTCTGAGCGCAGTGCGGACGCACTGGCTCTCAGTGCGACTGGTCTGGTCGCACTGGGGACTTAGACAAAAAACCGAAAAATAGGTCTGGTTAGGTTTTTCCCCCAAGCTTAGTGCGGACGCACTAAATGGCAGTGTGGGTGGAAGCACTCGCACGGGGGTCGAATTTGAACCGTTTGCATCATTTTTGGTCGATTTCTCCAATTTTCGTACCAATTTCACAGATCTAAGTAGTAATTGACAAAATTAGAGTAAGGAGAGATCAAACCTTGTTGTAGATCGCGAAAATTTCGAGAAAATGCGAAGAAATCCGAGTTTTAGCGAAGCGGTGCTTAAAAAGATTGAGAAAAGTTGGGTTTTCGGTTTTGAAGAGGAAAAGAGGGAGAAAAGAAGAGAGAAGTGGTAGAGAAGAGAGAGGAGAGGGAGATTTTGAAAGGAAAACGAGGTTTTCGGGTTTTGGGAGAGAAAAATCAAGTTTTTCGGTTTTAAAATCGAAAAGGCGCGAAGAAAAATGAAGAGAAGGGGGTCGGTTTAAGAAGGAGAAGAAGCCCGAGTGCGGACGCACTGGGCCTTAGTGCGGGTGGTCATCCGCACTCACCCAAAAAATTCGAATTTTTCCGATTTTCTGAAAAAATTGAAAATTAAATGTAGCGTACCTCGGGTGCGGACGCACTGCTCTTGGGTAGAAAATTCAGACTGCAGACCTGCAGTTGCTGTCGGTGGGGACGCACTGGATTTGTGTGCGGACGCATTACGCTCGGTCTGGCCAATTTTTATGGTAAAACATGTCTGAAAAATTTTCTAAGTAGGTAGTGCGGACGCACTGAAGTTTAGTGCGGACGCACTCAGGTTATTTTCATGAATTTTTGACCTGAAAAATTGGCTGAGTCATTAAAAATGTAAATTTTTGAGAAAGTAAAAATAAAAGTGTCAAGAAAGAAAAAGTAAAAACTTGGGTTGCCTCCCAAGAAGCGCTCAATTTTACGTCGTGAGCTCGACATGGCTTTTGCTTATTGACGAATAGGGTTGGCTAGGTAGGAACCGTCCACCTTTTCTATTGGATCTTCATGGTTGAAGTGCTTAAGGTGTTGTCCATTTACCTTAAAGGAACCCGTATTGTTGCTCCAAATCTCGATTGCTCCATTGTTAAAAACCTTCCGGATTTGGTATGGGCCATTCCATCTTGACTTCAACTTTCCGGGAAAGAGGCGGAGTCGCGAATTGTATAGCAAGACCATATCTCCTTCGTGAAATTCTCGCCTTATGATGTGTTTGTCATGTCACCTCTTTGTCTTTTTCTTGTATAGCTTGGCATTTTCGTATGCATTGAGGCGCAATTCATCCAACTCATGTAAGTCGAGAATTCGTTTCGCACCGGCGGCTTTTAGATCGAAATTTAGCGCTCTTATCGCCCAATATGCCTTGTGCTCGAGTTCGACCGGCAAATGACATGGTTTGCCATAGACCAATTTAAAGGGAGTCATACCTATTGGTGTCTTGTAGGCGGTGCGGTATGCCCAAAGTGATTCATCAAGTTTCAGCGACCAATCTTTTCTCGATGTGTTAACAACTTTTTGTAAGATGCTTTTTATCTCACGATTGGAAACTTCAACTTGCCCGTTTGTTTGAGGGTGGTAAGGTGTGGCTACCTTGTGCTTGACTCCGTACTTGAGTAGAAGATTGTCGAATTGGCGGTTGATGAAATGAGAGCCGCCATCGCTAATCACCACTCGAGGTACTCCAAACCTAGGAAAAATAATTCTTTGAAAAAGCTTTCTTACCACGGCAGAGTCGGCGGTTGGGCTTGCCACGGCTTCTACCCATTTTGACACATAATCAACCGCTACAAGGATGTACTTGTTGTTGCATGAACTCGGAAAAGGGCCCATGAAGTCAACTCTCCATACATCGAAAATCTCCACTTCTAGGATCCCTTGGAGAGGCATCTCATGTCTCTTTGTATGTTGCCGGTTCGTTGACATTTGTCACACTTAAGCACATACTCTCGCGCATCTTTAAAAACCGTCGGCCAATAGAATCCGGCTTGGAGAACTTTTGCTGCAGTTTTGTCGGTTGAGGCGTGTCCTCCATAGGCGGATGAATGGCAACATTGGAGAATTTGGTTTACCTCTTCTTGTGGTACACAACGCCTATGTATACCGTCTACCCCCAATTGAAATAACAAAGGTTCATCCCAATAATAGTTTTTAACATCTGAAAAGAATTTCTTCCTTTGTGTGTAAGAGAGCTCCGGGGGTACCAACCCACATGCTAAGTAATTAACATAATCCGCATACCAAGGGGCTTCTAAGCTTTGTACCGCATATAGTTGCTCATCAATGAATGAATCGTCGATTGGCAAGTCCCCTTCTTTTGGTATGTTATTGATGCGTGAAAGGTGGTCCGCCACAGAGTTTTCGGTCCCTTTCTTGTCTTTAATCTCTAGGTCGAACTCTTGGAGGAGGAGGATCCACCGAATTAGGCGTGGTTTGGCATCTTTCTTGTTGAGAAGGTACCGGATTGCCGCATGATCGGTGTATACCACCACCTTAGATCCCACCAAGTATTGTCGAAATTTGTTGATGGCGAAGATTACCGCTAGAAATTCCTTTTCGGTTGTGGTGTAGTTCATTTGTGCTTCGTCTAGCACCTTGCTTGCGTAATATATCACATGTGGTTTGTTATCGGCTCGCTGCCCTAGGACGGCTCCTACGGCGTAGTCGCTTGCATCACACATAATTTCGAAAGGGGCATCCCAATTCGGAGGTCGGAGAATTGGAGCTGAAATTAGTGCTTCTTTAATCCTGCAAAAAGCTTCAATGCAAGGTTCATCAAATTTAAATTCAACATTTTGCATTGTCAAATTAGTAAGAGGTTTGCAAATTTTCGAAAAATCTTTGATGAACCGCCTATAGAATCCCGCATGGCCTAGAAAGCTTCGCACATCTTTTACGCATGTTGGATAGGGCAATTTCTCTATCACCTCCACCTTGGCTTTGTCGACTTCCAACCCTTTGGATGACACCACATGGCCTAGGACAACTCCTTGTTGCACCATGAAATGACATTTCTCCCAATTGAGTACTAAATTGACCTGCTCACAATATTCTAAAACTTTGATTAAATTAGTCAAGCAATTGTCAAATGAAGTACCAAATACCGAAAAATCATCCATGAAAACTTCCACAGAATTTTCTAATAAATCAGAAAATATAGCCATCATGGCTCTTTGGAACGTGGCCGGTGCATTACATAAACCAAACGGCATCCTACGGTACGCGAACGTACCATAGGGACAAGTAAATGTTGTTTTCTCTTGGTCATCGGGGTGAATTGGAATTTGAAAGAAACCACTATACCCATCTAAGTAGCAAAAATGTGAATGGTAAGCGAGTCTTTCGAGCATTTGGTCGACAAAAGGTAAAGGGAAGTGATCCTTCCTTGTTGCATTGTTTAGCTTGCGGTAGTCGATGCACATTCGCCAACCGGTCACCACCCTTGTTGATATCATCTTGTCGCCTTCGCCTTTCACCACTGTGGTACCACCTTTCTTTGGCACAACATGAACCGGACTTACCCATTTTGAATCGGAGATTGGGTAGATGATACCGGCATCTAGGAGTTTGATGATTTCCTTCTTTACGACTTCCTTGAGATTCGGATTGAGTCGCCTTTGAGATTCGATAGAAGGCTTGTGATCATCCTCCATTAAAATTCTGTGCATGCAAAAGGAGGGGCTAATTCCGGTTAGATCATCGATTGTATATCCGATAGCCTTCCTATGGAATCTTAGTTCATGAAGGAGCTTCTCGGTTTGATCTTTATTGAGCTCGGAATTGACTATCACCGGATATGTGTCATCTGTCCCCAGGTACTCGTAGCGAAGAGTATGTGGCAATGGCTTGAGTTCGACCTTCGGTGGTGCGGAATTGGTCGAATTGACTTCGATTTGAGCTATTTGGGCCTGAGTGCGGACGCATTCATATTCAGTGCGCACGCACTGCGCCTGGGTAAGCAAAATTTTGGAATCTGCGGCATCATTGCGGGTTGAGTGCGGACGCACTGAGGATTGGTGCGGACGCACTGAGGTTAAACCGGGCAAGGTGCGGACGCACTGTGGGCTGGTGCGGACGCATTGCGCTCGGTCAAGTGCCCCTGACTCCTCTTCTGTGAAAGTGCGGACGCACTGTGGATTGGTGCGGACGCACTGAGGGTTGTTTTCGCAGTTTTTGCCGTTTTCGAGATCGGTTTCTTCCAGGATTTCGTCCAGTTGCTTTCCTTTCATCATCCTATCTAGATGATCATCAATTATAGAGTCTAAAACATCAACCCTACATATTGAGTCATTATCATTAGAAGGAAATTTAATAGATTTAAACATGTCAAAGTCAACCTTTTCTCCACCAATGTCAAAGGAAATTTTTCCTTCTTTAACATCGATATTGGCACCTGCAGTTATAAGGAAATCACGACCTAACAAGATAGGGGTATGAGTGTCCTCTTCCATTTCCACAACCACGAAATCAATAGGCACAAAATATTCACCTATTTTGACAATTACATCCTCCACAATTCCCTTGGGAAACCTTATCGTTTTATCGGCCAATTGCAAGGACATTCTCGTTGGTTTTAATTCCCCTAAGTCTAATCTTAGATATACCGATTTTGGCATGAGACTAACACTTGCCCCTAAATCACATAAACACCTATCAAATTTGGTATCACCTATCTTACATGGGATTGCAAAGCTTCCCGGGTCCTTAAGTTTTGGAGATAGCTTGTTTAAGAAGAGGGCGCTACACTCCTCATTTAGGGACACCGTACCCACTTCCTCAAGTGTTCTTTTGTTGGATAAAATTTCTTTTAAAAACTTTGCGTAAGTGGGCATTTGGGTAATCGCTTCGGTAAAAGGGATGGTGATATTCAATCTCTTTAAGTGGTCTACAAATTTGGCAAATTGTTGGTCTAATTTATGCTTTACTAACCTTTGAGGAAAAGGTACAAACCTATGTGGGGGAATGTACTTAGGAGTTTCAGTATTTTTTACCTTTGGAGAACTTGAATTACCCGTTGTTTGATGCTTTTCCGATGGCGGTGCATCCGCACTTGTAGGTGCTGCATTCGCATCAAGGGGAGTTGCAACGTCGTGTGTTTCCTTGGGAGGTTGCTGCTCCTCTTCATTGGGCATGGTAGGTCCTTCGTACTCCTTGCCGCTCCTCAAGGTCACGGCATTCGCATGCTCTCTCGGGTTGATGTCGGGTTTGCCCGGAAGCGTCCCTTGTTGACGGGAGAATGAAGATGCTTGTTGTGCAATTTGTGTTTCTAGCATCTTTGTTTTGGTCTCTAAAAACTCAAATCTATTGTTCATATTTCTCAAGGAATCCGAAATATCGGTATTGGTGCTTCTTGGTTGGTTCATGAACTCGTTTTGAGAGATGACAAGGCCCTCTATCAATTTTTCTAATTTGTTGTTTTGAGAAGGTCCTTGGTACGAGTTTTGGTTTGACCGATTTTGGTATTGATTGGAATTACCTTGGTATTGGTTTGAGTTTGAGTTTTCATTTTCAGTCCTCCACTTGAAATTTGGATGGTTCCACCTTGTGTTAGGGTTATATGTATTCGAATTGAAATTATCGTTAGGCCTAACCTTATTGTAGATCGGATCGTTTCTCTTATCACCTTGATTGTAAAATATTGCATTGACTTGCTCGACGTCCTCTCCTTCTAAAAGGACTTTGCAATCAGCGGTGATATGAGTCGACTCTCCACAATTGCCGCATGAAGCCTTGTTCGTCACGGATTTGACGTTTTGCATTTGCGTCATTTGATGTTGCAAGGCTTCCATTTGGGCTCTTAAGGCGGTAACTTCATCGATTTTCAGGATTCCTGGCGTGGTTTGGGTCCGTCCACCTCTTTCGGCCGTCCATTCCCTTTGGTTGATCGCCATGTCCTCAATCATTAGCATGGCTTGCTCAGGATCCATCTTTGACATATTACCTCCTGCGGCTGAATTCAAATGAGTCTTGGTGGCTATTGTGCAACCTGCAAAGAAGAATTGAAAAAGCAACCACATGTCAAGGCCATGGTTAGGGCACAAGCGCTGGAGCTCGGCCCATCTATCCCATGCCTCGGTCAAAGACTCTCCCTCGGCTTGTTTGAATGTCGTGATCTTCGTTCGAAAGTGCTGGGTTTTGGATGGAGGGAAGTATTTTCCTAGGAATAACTTCTCCATGTCGTCCCATCTTCTTATGTGGTCCCGATTCACGGTCCTTAGCCATGATCTTGCATTATCACGGAGGGATAGATGGAAGCATTTGAGCTTGAGGTTGTCGAGCTCTTCTCCTTCTCGAGCGAAGGTGCCACAAGACTCTTCGAAGACCGCCAAGTGGGCATGAGGATCTTCATTTAGGGCTCCCCCAAACTGACTTTGGCCAAGCAAGTGGATGAGAGAGGGCTTGATTTCGCGCGGATCTTGGCCTTGTGGAATGAAACCGAAGCGGTGTCCTTGTTGGCGATTGCGGCTATTTCCGTTGTTGTTTGGATTGACACCGAAGAGAGGATTATTATTGAGAATAGGTGGATCATTGTGATGTGGATGTGGTAGCGGTTGGTTGTTATTTGGAGGAGGAGGCGGATTGTTATCGTGAAGGTCTTGATTGAGAAGGCCTTCCGGATAGTCTTCCACTTCTACCTCAAAGCTGCGAGGCATGCCTAGATTGGGATCTAGACCTGCCATTGGTTGAGAGAGAGAGGATTCGCCGGCTTTTATCTTCGCGGTTTGACTTCTTGTGACTGGTGCCAGCGCTCAAACCTATGAGAGAAGAGATATGATGTGAAAGAGAGAGAATAGAAGTAAAGTGCAGAAAATTAATTAAGGAAAGTAAAATATTTTGGATTTTTCTAAATAAGGAAGGTAAATTCAGAAATTGTAAAAAAGGAAATAAACTATTTTTGGATTTTTTAATTTTCTGAAAAGTAAATAAGGAAACTAAGAATTAAAAGTACTTTCATAAAATAAAAACTAGTATCTATCCTATTCTCCCTGACAACGGCGCCAAAAAGCTTGTTGAGTATTTTAGATATAGGAATATGGTACTCTTTCTGCCTTTAAAATTTATAAACCTTCGTACTCAAAGAATAGGTTAGTTGCAAGCGCACAACCTATCGATTGTAGTATTTAGGTGTCGATCCGCAAGGAGATAGGGAAATACTAATTTTTAAAAACTACTTCTAAGACAAAACAATAAAAGTAAAAAGGGGGGTTTTTGTGTAAAATCGTTTTTGAAAGAAAATTAAAGTAATTAAAAGTTCGTAACAAAAAAGCAATAAAATCGGGTGAAAATCAAGTTTGAGAAGTCTAGGGGTATTCGGTCCACAATCCCTTGCTAATTCTATCTACTCGGTTTGTTTAAATTCATGTTTGATTATGACGAGGTTTCTAACCTAAGTTAGCCTTTGGAACAAATAGTAATACGAATACTTTGGGTGGACGGATTAATGTGCCTATAATTCTAGGGCTGTCACTAACCTAGAGGGATATTTAATCACGTGCTTCAAAATATATATCGATATTTGTTCTAAGGTGTCCTAATTAGGTTTTGACTTCACCGCTAAGTCCTTCACCAAACCCTAACCTTAATTTCTATTTTTCCAGATTTGAATACAAAAGTACGGTCGCTTCTAATTCAAATCCTAAGGTATTTGCAATCACAATTTATACTATCCTATATGATCCTAATCTACTTTTAATCAAGAAGACTTAAGCGGGACGCTACAAGTCAAGCACAACAAGTTGCACTATCCTATATGATCCTAATCTACTTTGGGTCTAAATGATCAAAGCGGGACGACTACAATTCAAGCACAAATCATGGAACATCACAAATAATAAATCACAGAAATAAACATCAAATCAAACAATCATAATAAAAACTAAAATCCGAGTAAAATAGAATTAAACAAGTTCATGCTACATGACCTAAACCCCTAGAAAGAGAACTACTCTCTCTTGGAGAGATCCATAACAAAGATTGGCAAAAACAATAAGAAATAAGATAAAGAAATGATTACACCCTTTCTTAGATCTAAAACCTCGATCTTGCCGACTCCTTGCTTGAATCTTCTTCTTCTTCTTCCTTGAAAAGCTTCGAGAATTTCTGCAGGATCTCTCTCTCTCAATATGTGGAAAATGGATATGATAATGGATGATGAGAGAGACGAAATTCTTCTCCTTTTATAGCCAAAGGCCTTGCCCAATTTAGAGGATAGAAGTGGAGTTAGTGGGTGCACTCCTCAGACTGCCATGTCTATTATTGGCCTTCTAAAATGTGTTCCTTGGTGGCCAAGAATAGAAAACCTCTTGAAAATACGAATTTCTGGCTGTCTGCGAGTCCAGTGCGTCCGCACTGGAGTTGAGTGCGGGTGGTCTGGGTCGCACCGACTCCAAATCTCCTTTGGTTCCAAGTTTCCTTTTCTGGATTTTCTGCAAAATTTCCTGAGTGCGTCCGCACTGGATCTTAGTGCGTCCGCACTGACATTTAATTTTCTGTTTTCCAAGGAATATGAAGAATTCAAAAATCGGTCAAGTACTGAGTGCGTCCGCACTGGATGTGAGTGCGTCCGCACTGGCCTTGAACTTCTGTTTTTCTGGAAATTCTGGAAGTTGCAAAAATCGGCCAAGTAGTGAATGCGTCCGCACTGAAGGTGAGTGCGTCCGCATTACGCTCGGACTTTTCATCTGTGAGGTCTGCGACGCTGGAAAATTGGCTAAGTACCCAGTGCGTCCGCACTGGCTGGGAGTGTGTCCGCACTGGGCGGTTTTTCTTCATTTTGCACTGTTTCCTGCATTGAAACATCGAGCGAACGCAGTAACTTGATTCTTGGTGTATTATATTCGCTTTATATCCCAAAATACAAGATATTTGGTGTTATTTTATGATAAAAACTAGATCGATGGTGTATATAAAATACACCTATCAAGAACCTTGGACATTACTAAAATAATAATGTTTGAATCTATATTTAGTATTTAACTTCATTTTTTTTTCTTTTTTATTGTTTCTTTGAGATCCTAGAAAAAAGAATATTCATGTGTGAGTGAGGCTACAGTATTATGCATAGCGGATCGCATACTGGTTTCGTACTATGGATTGATATCTTCATATTCAAAGTCCAAACAATCAATTTGAACCGTGGAACATGATCTCCACAAAAAGATGTACATCTAGATCAAATTTACATTTTTTAGCATTTTATTTAATATTTGTTTAGATGGGTAGAAAATCGCTTGATTTAAAGATTCTAGAGTTCAGACGATTCAAAAGTAGTGATTTTCTACCTATCTAGAAAATAAAAAAAAAATTCTAAATTTTAGAATTTTTAAAATTTAATCTGCAAGTACAATTTCATATGTAAATCATGTTGAATGGTTTCAGATTGCGTCAAAAGAAATCGTTTCCCGTCACTCACAGCGTTCCGATCTGAAAATTTCGAAATACGTCAATTATGTTTCTCATTTAACGAGAAAGCGTTGATTCCGATCCTAGTGTGACTATTCGGATAATGAAACGAATATATTCTAACGAATTTTACAAATAATACATTATTTATTTTACATTATTGATGACATGGCATGATGACAAACTTTTAGTTTGTTTTATAAAAAATATTAATGTTTGATATATTATTGACATTATTAAACAATAAATTATTTATGAATTGACGTGCTGTAATGATAACTTGTCAGTCTGCGTTAGCCTTTCTAGTAGGCTATATATAGATCTAGACAAACAATTCAATTCATTATGAGAAAGAGAAATGAGAAAATACTGTAGCGAACTAGGAAAAGGGCGTAGGCAAACAGTGGAAACAAAGAAGGTCAAAAAGTTCAACTTAAAAAGCGCTATTTCAGATTTAAAATCACAGACGAAATCCCAGCGATTTGTCCGGAACAAGCGAAATTATACCCATAACAATAATTAAAATTCAACACGTTATATAAGTACACATTAAGTCGATAAAATGGTGAGATTTAATTATGCGTTTATCATTCATTAAAGTCAACAATTAATTAAGTGATTTGAATTTTTAACAATAAAATATTAAGGATTATATATATATATATATATATATATATATATATATATATATAGAGTAAGGCTACGGTGCTTTCCAAAGTAAACAACCCTCTTTACTTCGGGCTACTTTTTTAATTTGCAAAACTCAAACAACCGATCCGAACCGTTCAACATGTTCTAAATATTGAAATGTGCTTGGAGACCAAATTTTACATTTTTTGGAATTTTTTTACTATTTATTAAGCCACTTTGAAAATCACTGATCCAACGGTGTCACGGTACGATACGGGTTGGTTGGCGTTATGATTACGAATTTCTTTTTTTCTTGTTACCTCTTTTTTTGAATACGGTACGCATCGGCTAAACGAATAAAACAATAATATTGATATCTCGATTTACGTTTTTATAATTTTTTTTCAAAACAAGAAAAATAATAATAATGAATCAACTAATTTGTATTATGTAAATTTAGTAAAATACAAAACTTTATTGTATCATGATTATCTTCATACAAATATATATATCTATATATATATATATAGAGAGAGAGAGAGATGGGCTATTGTACTTCGCGAAGTAAAACCTCCGTTTACTTCGGGTCATATTTTGTCATTTTAAAAATCCAAACAACCGATCCGAACCATTCAACATGTTCTAAATATTGAAATGTGCTAGGAGACTAAATTTTACATTTTTTGGAATTTTTTTACTATTTATTAAGCCACTTTGAAAATCGCTGATCCGGTGGTCCAGAAAATTTTACTGTTTTTTACTGTTCACAGTGGATCAGCGATTTTCAAAGTGGCTTAATAAATAGTAAAAAAATTCCAAAAAATGTAAAATTTAGTCTCCAAGCACATTTCAATATTTAGAACATGTTGAACGGTTCAGATCGGTTGTTTGGATTTTCAAAATGAAAATATGAGCGTGAAGTAAACGGGGGTTTTACTTCGCGAAGTACAATAGCCCATCTCTCTACATGATCTCCATATTGAAATGTGCTTGGAGACCAAATTTTACATTTCTTAGAATTTTTTTACTATTTATTAAGCCACTTTGAAAATCACTGATCCGGCAGTCCAAAATTTTTTACTGTTTTTTACTGTTCACCCGGAAAGAGAGGGAGAAGATCTACTGCATGTTGAGCGGTTCGGATTGGTCGTTTGGACTTTCAAAATAAAAATACGGCGTGAAGTACAAACGCGTTTTACTCCATGGAGTAGCATAGCTCATCTCTATATATATACATGAGATGAGCTAACTTGTTATGGGAATTAAAGATGATGTTTTACTTCCGCTCATATCTTCATTTTCAAAATTCAAATAGTCGATTTGAACCTTCCAACATGTTCTTCATATTAAAATGTGCTTGGATACCAAATTTTGTATTTTTTGGAAAAATTTTACTATTTCTTCAGAATTTTTTGAAAATCACAACTTTTCATTAAATAAAAAAATTAATAAAAAATTCAGCAAAGCAATATATATCTATATATAAATTTTATTTTTAAAAATTATCTTGTAAGATAACGAAAAAAAATCATTACCCTTACCCGTCCCGATAAGCTAACGAAAAAAATCTTATCCTTACCCGTCTTTTCGGATACGATACGGATCAGGTAAACGAGTAAAAGGGTGTCATTGACACCACTATTATACCTTGTTGAACGAAATTTTTAGATCGTTTTTTAATTTTTCATCAGAGTTAGACTATAAATACCCTTTGCTTTATTTCCTTCTTTTCTTTCTCTTTCTCACCGGATCTAAACGGATACGGATAATTATCAAGTACTCACAGAAGATCCGGATACGAATACGGATAGTAATACCTAAACGGAGCGGATATCTGGATCATCTGAAACCTAATAAATTTTTGGGTAATTATAATTTCCCCCGGCTTCCCATCCCCCGTTTCATCCCCCGTGGCCGTTAAGGAAACAGTTAATTATAGTTAACTGTTTTTACCGGTTAACCCACTTACCCGTTTAATTACCTTTCCTTTTTTGAATTTTGTTTCCTTTCTCTCCCCGCGCGCCGCTTTCTCTTTCTTTTCTCAAGCGATCGCAGCTGGGATTCTCCGATGCGCGCCGCTTTCTCTCTCTTTTCTCAAGCGATCGCAGCTGGGATTCTCCGACGCGCGCCGCTTTCACGGGGGAGAGCTAGGCGGACCCTAATTGGACGCTCCGACGCTCCGACGCTCCGACGATCTTCCCCGCTCGGACGCTCCTACGATCTCACCCGCTGGGACTCTCCGACGATCTTCCTTGTTCCGACGCTCCGACGAACTTTCTTGCTCCGGCTATTCTCTGATCAGGTAATGAAATGTTGATACGATCTGATTTCATTTTTGATCTCTGATCTTCATGTTGTGATTTCTGTTGGTGACATCTGAAATCGCATTTTATTACTGCAATTTGAAAATTCATATGAATCTGAAAATCTTATAAATGTGTTAAATACTGTGGGATGAATATTTCTTTTATTTGGGTGAATACTTCTTACATTAAAAGTGAATTGATGTTAATTTATGTGGATGAATACTTGGATCGTGAATGAATACTGTCAATATTTGTGATAAATACTTTCTACATTTCGGATGAATACTTTATGCATTTGGGATTAGTACTTCTTACATTTTGGGGTGAATACTTCTACATGTCGGATGAATACTTCTTACATTAGTTGTTAATTAATGTTAAATACTGTTGGATGAAGACTTTGATCGTAAATGAATAATATCAGCATTTGGTATACTTTCTGCATTTTGGATAAATACTTTCTGCATTAGGGATAAATACAACTTGGGTAAATACTGTCTACATATTGGATGAATACTTCTTGTATTGGAGATGAATATTGCTTACATTATTTGTGAATTGATGTTAAATACTGTTGAATGAATTCTTGGGTCGTAAATCAATACTGTCAACATTTGGAATAAATACTTTTGGTATTTGGGATGAATACTTATTACATGGTTTTTATAGGATGAATAATTGGGTCGTATGATGAATACATTCTATTTTTTGGATGAATACTATCTGCAATTTGGATAAATACTTCTTACATTTGGTGTGAATACTTGTATTTACACTAAGTATTTTTTCAGGATGAGTTTTGATCTCAATGAAATCTGCGGAGATGAAATGTGGATGGAGAATAGTAATTTAGAAGTTGATGAGGTGAACCTTTATCAACATTTTGAAGAGGTTCATCGTGAAAATGAGAGAGTGGTTGATAGTGTAGGCAGCAAGGAGAGTATATTTGATTTTGACCTAAATAAGGAGGCTGTTGACATTGAAAGTGGGGAAGATCAACCAGAAAATACTGAAGTAGAAGCTGATTCTGCTGATGATGCTGATGATGCTGATGATGATGATGATGATGATGATCATCGTGTGAGAGAACCAGCAATTGGGGATGAGTTTGATTCCATAGACGATGCACATTCATACTATCAATTGTATGGATTTCAATGTAGATTTAGCATATGCAAAAGGTCAAATCACAAGATTGGTAACATAAGCACTCATTATGTGTTTATGTGCACCAAATATCCAAAAAGAGTGGTGTCAAACGAATGTCGTATCCAAAAAGGAAAAGGGGTTTTGTAGGCACGGGTTGTCGTGCTTGTTTAAAATTGAAACCTTCTAGTTTGAATGGTGGATGGGTAGTAGTAGAATATGTTGGGTGTCACAACCACATTTTGCAACCCAATTCTTTATTTCTGATATCTGAATTCCGATACATCCCTGTGAAATATCAGAATATGCTGGATTTTAATGATGATCAAGGTTTGGGTGTTGCAGTTAATATTAAGTTAGTAATAAAAAGTGCTGGAGGTTGTATAAGGTGCCCTTTTACTAAAAAAGATGCAAGAAATCATATTGAGAAGTACAAGCGGATGAAGTTAAGGGCTTTTGAAGGTGATGATGCCTCATTGATATTTGAGTTCTTTCGAAACAAATCGAAGATTGATCGAGATTTTTTTTATGCTCACGATTACACAAACGAAGGTCGATTGTGGAGTGTGTTCTGGGCTGATGGTCGAAGTCGTGCAGCATACAAATATTTTCACGATGTTATTATTATGGATGCAACTTACCTCACAAATAAGTAAGTAATCATCTGCTATCTTATTACTGCAATTTGAAAGTTTCATATGAATCTGACAATCTTATAAATGTGTTAAATAATGTGGGATGAATATTTCTTTTTATTTGGGTGAATACTTCTTACATTAAAAGTGAATTGATGTTAATTTCTGTGGATGAATACTTGGATCGTGAATGAATACTGTCAATATTTGTGATAAATACTTTCTACATTTCGGATGAATACTTTCTGTACTTGGGATTAATACTTCTTGCATTTCGGATGAATACTGCTTGTGATGAATACTTGCTATTTTTGTTTAAAATTTGTCAGGTACGATATGCCACTTGTATTGTGGGTTGGTGTTAATCACCATGGTCATTCCGTCATTTTAGCTTGTGCTTTGCTAGGAAGGGAAACTGAAAGAGATTACATATGGTGTCTTTCCAAGTACTATTTGATTGTTGTTTTGAATGTTTCAATACTGATTTAAAATCTGGTTGGATGAATACTTTATGTGGTACATGTCAATATATTATACTGTATGAATTGTATGAAGTTTTGAGTACATAGGAAGGTTTTCTTTTAGTTCTTTGATTGTTAGTGGATGAATACTCTATGCCATACAAGTCAATACATTATAATGAAGGAATTGTATGAAGTTTTGAAAACACAGTGAGGTTGCCTTTTTTGAGGTCTTCCATTGTTAGTGGATGAATACTTTATGCCGTACATGTTAATACTATATACTTAAGGTATAAATACTTTATGTAATATTTTCTTAGCACAATTATTTTGTACTAACAAATATTTTATGTCTAGATTTTTGGAATGTATGAATGGAGTGAAACCTGGTGGCATACTCACAGATCAATGTGGAAGCATTGAATTAGGGATTAAGCATGTGTTTGGATCAGAAACCACTCATAGGTACTGCTCTTGGCATATATTACACAAGCTACCCACTAAATTGGGAAGAAAGGATAAGAAAAGTGCCTTATCAGCTCAGGTGAAGGAGGTTGTGTATTATTCCCAGTGCAAGGAAGATTTTGAGGAAAGATGGGTGTAGTTGATGGATAAAATTGGGAAGCAAGATGATGCTTGGTTTAGAGATATATTTCAAATGAGAGAGAAGTGGGTGCCAGTCTATCTAAATTCACAATTCTGAGCTGGAATGAATACTACACAGCGTGTAGAAAGTATGAATTCTTTCTTGGATAGCTACCTCACAAGGAGAGAAAGCCTTAAAGGTTTTGTCGAATGTTTTGATGAAGCTCTAAGAAACATTTGGGAGAGAGAGCATAAGGCTGACCATGATTCGAAGTATCGAGCTCATAAGTGTAATTCTGAATTGCCCATGGAATATCAATTTCAACAAAGTTATACAAATGAAATTTTCCTCAAATGTCAAGAGCAGTTCACATTGTGTATGAATTTATCGTGCAATTTAATTGCAGAACAAGATGGAGATGCACTTTATGTTGTTGCAGATTGTTGGGGGAAAAACTTTCAGGTTGTGTATAAGAGGGCCTTAAAGGAGGTGTTCTGTATTTGTAGATTTTTTGAGGTAATGGGTGTTTTGTGTTCACACTCAATTCAGGTCCTAAAGCATGAAAAGGTCTTTTCTATGATGAAAAGTATATTGTCGATCGGTGGAGAAAAGATATCGATCGACAGAATTTGACCATAATTGATTCATCTCATCCAACTTTACCTGAACGAAACAGGTAAAAGTTTCTAATTAGTTTATTTATTTATGCTATGGTTGAATACATACAATTATAAGGTTGAATACTTCACTGTAAGTTGTATCTGTTTTCCTTTGTGTGTTTGTAGGCTGTATGAGTTGACCATGTCAACAAATCCAATAATTCAAGATCTGCTAAACATTGGAAGTGTGAATGATGAGTATCATACTATGGTGTTGAATGGTTTACATGAGTTGAGAAGAAACATAGCAGGTTTGTCAATAATAGTCATTTTCTGTCTGTTTCAATATCTTCTTTGTTTCACTTCAGGTTTAGTAGTGAATATTTCTGACATTGGAAGTGAATACTTATTGTATTAGTGTTGAATACGTATTGATAATTTTGAGTTTTGTGAAATCAGGTTTAGTTGGTGGCCAACAGAATGTGAATGTTATTGATACTTCTGGAGTTTCTGGAATGACACCTATAGTAAGAAAGAAAAAAAAGTCTACCACAGGAAAAGGAAAGCAACAAGATGTTTCGGCGACAGGAGGTATACATTTATATTAATTTCTACACAGATTAGTACATCATTCTGATAGTGTGAATACTTGTGATGAAATGATGAATACAATTTTACAATAATAATTCATGTAATAATACCAGTGACTGTGAATCTTTATATTGCATTGTGGGATGAATACTTTCATTTTAATGGATGAATACTTCTTTGCAGTTGAGACAGTGCTTGATGGTTTTCAGAAATCTACGACAGTTGAATAACAAATTGATGGGACTTCATTAGTTAATTGTCCACCTTCTAAACCTCTACTACCACCTAAAAAGTCAAATCGGAGGGGACGACCAAAAAAAATTGCTTACAAGAGCAAAATGGATGTTACCATAAAGAAGTTGTTAGACAAGCAAAAGAATATGAAGAAAAAGGAGAACTAATTCTTTTTGTTTATAAATATAGAAACATAACTTTGTACAGATTATCATTTTTTTGTTTTTATTTTTGCATAGAAACATTAGTATTTCATGGATGAATACTTCAGTGTCGATAGTGAATACTTCAGATGACATAGATGAATACAATACTATTACATTGAAAGGTTGCTTGTTTCTTTGTGAGATCTCATAATGTACGGTTCAGATTTATTTCAATTAGCAATTCGTGCTCAATATAATTTGAAATTTTGCTTTTTTGATGTTTTGACTGATTGTCTGTTAATTATGTTGCATGAAATGTGAACAAGGCGAAAGGGTGCTTTGTTGAAGCCCAAAGGTTGCCTCAAAAATATTATAAAACATGATATTGTGTTCATTCCGTTTTCAAACTGTCTTCATTACATCAAACAACTTATATTTTCTGTAATGGCTAACATAAAAGAAGAACCCATTGAATTAGCAGAAGAACATGTTGAAGAAGAAGTGCCTGTTCAACACGAAGAACCTATTCAAGAAGAAGTACCACTGATTGACCCTGTGTCGGTCATCCCAGCAGGGTACGAGTCACGTCCTCCACATGTTAGAAGGTCCTGGCCATGGCCTCCTTTGCGTGAACCACGTCGCAGCCCGAGAGACCATCCACCACCTAGGGCGTATATCCGTAGGGTGCCCCGCAACGTGAGAGGCCATCCTCCACGTTGGCCATTTATCCGTAGGCCACGCTAGAGAACTGTCAAAGAAGAACCATAAAAGACATGGATGTGTCGAATTTCTCATAATATGTTGAAGTTAATATGTTTATTTATGTAATATGTGGAAGTGAATATGTTTAATTTGTCGTAATATGTTCAATTTCTAGTTTATTTATGTAATATTTTTGCGAATTTATTTTGAGTTGTTTTAATTTTTACTTGTTGTTTTATGTGAAGAGATGAATATATACTGTTATTACATTTAAAGAATTTTTGGTGCACAAATACATGTTGAAGTGAACAGTGTTCATCGAAGTATTCATCCATGGACAAACAAGTATTGACATGAAACATTAAACTGTTCACATAGCCCGGGATTATGTCATTGTTATTATATGAATAAAAAGTTAACACATTTTTACACAATAAAATTAGTGTTAATCCATGATAAGTTAAATGAAAATATTTCACATTATGAAAAAGTATTTAATATTACACAATAAAATTACTTTTTCATCTAGTACAATAAAATACATAACAGTGTGAATTTAATTTAATATCAAGCATCTCTTCAGTGAAATGGAGATGTTGGGTCGTTGAAATGGTCCCACCTTATATGGTCCTACCTTATATACTTTATGCGGCGACATGCATTTGAATATCCTATGAATACTGAGTCAATATATTATTGATATTGAGTGAATACAATAAACACAATAAAATATTAAGTTATTATAAAATCAAGTATCCCTCCAGTGAAATGGAGATGGTGTTCAAATTAAATGGTCCCACCACATGGATTTGAAATATATATATAAGAGTTGCGCCATTTCGTTTCATATCCCCTTTCCATTAACGTCCTTTCATTTTGATGAACCCGTTCCATATGATATATTTCACTGATCTTGTAAATGAAAATTAAAATGAAAAATTAAAATTCACTACGTGACAAAATATTCACTCCTCTTGACGAAATCGCACACTTCATTGAGTCAGTCCATCGTACTCTTGCAATCGAACATTCGGCCGACGATAGGGTTTTAGCATCGATTTTGAAAAAGAAAGAGAGTGAGTTCACCGACCTTACGGATTCGCAATCGCACACTCGGCGACTGAGAGAGAGAGTTCATCCACTTCACGTAATCGTAATCGCACACTCGGTGATTGAGAGAGAGAGTTCATCTGATAGCGAATCTTTCTCCCCTCCGGCGACATTCTTTATCTGTGGAAATGGAGCAAATCGGTGGAAATGAACAGGCGGTGCTGCCTCAAAGCGAAGAAGCGGTGCTGCCTCAAAGTGAAGAATCAGCGCTGCCTGAGGCATCTGCACCGCAAATCAGTGGAAATGAAGAAGGAAATGTAACAATCGCTGATTCTCGAGGTATTCATCCAACTTAACTGAAGTATTTAGTATTTTAATTAAGTAATGCGTACTGGTACCGGTTTGCTTCCTTTATCTTGCTATGTTGTTGTGATGATTTTTGTTACTGGTAATCGGTACCAGTAACACTGTGTGTCCCTGCCTCTGTTCTTTGTTATGTTGCTGTTATTTAGTTTAGTTTAGTTTAGTTTAGTTTGAACACACTATTTCTGTTATTTAGTAGTTTAGTTTAGTGTTAGATTACAGATGAGCACACTGTTGCTAGAGATGAATAGTTTAGTTTAAATGCACTATTCAGTACTTATTAGAGATGAATACTTCTTTGTTAGATGAACACACTGTTATATTAGATGTTATATTAGAGATGAATTATGATTATTTTTTGTAAACAACTCCAAGGTGAAGGTGAACAAATCACTGAACAACTCGAAGCAGAAGGTCAACAAACCAGTGTCCCTGAAGATGTTGTGAAAACATCTGGAGATGATATGGTACAAGATAATATACCTTCTGAAGCTGATGGTAAGATTTTTTTCATCTAATTAACTGAGATGTAGAGTGAATACTTGATTATGCTTGGATCCAATGATAGTAATGGATGCATATAGTTTAGTTACTGGATAAATACTTTGTTGTAGCTGGAATGTATACTTTTGATGTTATATAGTTTGATACTAATAGCTAAATATCACTTTTGATGTATCTAACTGTTTATTGTTTTTATTTTTAACAATATATGTTACTAACTGTTTATTGTTTAGCAGGACAAGATGAATCGCCAAAGAAAGCTCAATCTCTGAACCAACATGAATCGCCAAGTGTATCTCCAATCCCACCAGCACAGTTGGATGATGATTCTGTGAAGATCTCTCAAGGTGTGATCAATATTCTTTCATTGATGAGTGAATACATACATGTTAATAAATTAATACTTTATATATTACTAAATTTTTGAATAACATATTATTATTGCTTTTATTTTTTAACAGAACAACAAGAATTGTCAACTCAATCTCCAGTCCAACCAGCACAGGTGGATGATTATCTTGAGAGGATATCTGCAGGTTTGATGATTATTTTTTGTTTTGATGAGTGAATACATACATGTTAAGAAATTAATACTCTATATGTCAGTAACTTTTTGAAAAACATATTATTATTGTTTTTATTTTTTAACAGAACAACATGAATCGCCAAGTGGATCTCCAATCCCACCAGCACAGTTGGATGATGATTCTGTGAAGATCTCTCAAGGTGTGATCAATATTCTTTCATTGATGAGTGAATACATACATGTTAATAAATTAATATTATATGTTACTAAATTTTTGAATAACATATTATTATTGCTTTTATTTTTTAACAGAACAACATGAATTGTCAACTCAATCTCCAGTCCAACCAGCACAGGTGGATAATTATCTTGAGAAGATATCTGAAGGTTTGATGATTATTTTTTGTTTTGATGAGTGAATACATACATGTTAAGAAATTAATACTCTATATGTCAGTAACTTTTTGAAAAATATATTATTATTGTTTTTATTTTTTAACAGAACAACATGAATCGCCAAGTGGATCTCCAATCCCACCAGCACAGTTGGATGATAATTCTGTGAAGATCTCTAAAGGTGTGATGAATACTTTTTGATTGATGAGTGAATACATACATGTTAACAAAATAAGTACTCTATATGTTACTAACTTTTATTATTGCTTTTATTTTTTAACAGAACAACATGAATCGCCAAGTCAATCTTCAATCCAAGCAGAGCTGGATGAAGATCTTGAGAAGATCTCTGAAGGTTTGATGAATATTGTTTGTTTGATGAGTGAATATTTTTTGATTGATGAGTGAATACATACATGTTAACAAAATAAGTACTCTATATGTTACTAACTTTTATTATTGCTTGTATTTTTTAACAGAACAACTTCAATCTCCAAAGAAACCTCAATCTCCAATCAAATCAGCAGAGCTGCATGAAAGTTCGAAAGATATCGAAGAAAGTTCGGAAGAAGAAGGTGCACCAGTAGTACAACTGCATACGGGAGCCCGACGAGGTCACAAGGAAGGTATTTTCATGAATTTACTTCTATAAATTTGTTTAAGTTACAATTAATTATATGTCTGCTGTTCCAAAGTTTGGTTGTTGTCTTGTAGTGAATACAAATAGCTAAGTTGGATGAATACTATCTATGTTAGTAAATAATAAGTTGTTTTGTTAATATTGAGAATTTAGTCTTGAAACTTAACAAATGAGCTGAAAATTATTTTTTCTTTATCAATTTTGGATCTTCTTTAGTAGATTATTCTTGTGATCAACTTAGACAGCAATATAATTTTTCAAATAATTCTTCAAAATGTGTAGATAATTCTTCAGAAGAATATAAAGAAGAAGAAGAATCATCTTCAGAAGAAGAGGTGAAAGATGCCCCAATAGCAAAACGGCGTAGGGGAGCCCAAACAGGTCGCAAGAAAGGTAATTTCATAAATGTGTACTTATACATTTGTATTTTGTAATAGATCTGTACTTGTTGTCCAGTAGTGAATATTCTACGCAATTCAGATGAATACTTTTCACTTAATGGATAAATACTCTACAGTTGATGGATGAATATAATTTTTCAGAACAATATAAAGAAGAAGAATCATCTTCAGAAGAAGAGGTGAAAGATGTCCCACCAGCAAAACAGCGTAGGGGAGCCCAACCAGGTCGCAAGAAAGGTAATTTCATAAATGTGTACTTATACATTTGTATTTTGTAATAGATCTGTACTTGTTGTCCAGTGGTGAATATCTTACGCAATTCAGATGAATACTTTACACTTAATGGATAAATACTCTAAAGTTGATGGATGAATACTTGTGTCACTTGGGATGAATACTCTAATAGCTTAATGTTACTTTAGAGTTAATGGATGAATACTTTACATCCAGTAGTGAATATCCTACTCAATTCAAATCAATATTTTACAACTCTACGTAATTTTTTTCATGTAGGGCAACGTATTGGAAAACCAAGGACATCTGATTCATGCATAAAGAACAGATGTAATATTGATGCAGCTATGATTTTCTTCCACTAGCAATGTGTTGCCCAATTTGAAGCCTGTTCACATAACCCGTCTAGCCAATACTCCCTTTCTTCATTTGTTTGCATTTCCACACAAAACGCATGCAAACAACCCTGTTTTGCATAGCATTCTCTTGCATTGGCAAGATAAGGAAGGTGCGTTTGTTTTTAAGGAAAAAAAACTGGAATTTACTTCTCAAGAAGTCGGGTTGGTGATGGGCCTTGGTGTTGGTGGAGAGGTGGTGCAGATGAAGAAGGGGAGGGTTAGTGATCCTCCTCTCAGGCGGCGACATTTGAAGCCAAATGGAACGATAACTGTAGCCATGCTTGAGACGGCAATCAAAGAATCCCTTAAGAAGAATGCCTCGGTAGATGATGTAGTGGGACTGTTGGTAATGTACCTCTTCACAATGGTACTATTCCCGCAATCTTGCGGGAAAGTTCCACAGCATCTGTTCCACTATGCTGCTGAGATCGACAGTTTGAAAGATTACAATTGGGCAGAGGCAGTGCACCGTGTTCTTATGGAGAACATTATAAATAATGCCGCTTGGTGCCGTTTGCAAAGGGACCGAAGTACAAGTACTGCAGAAGAAGAAGAGGAGGGTACAAAGAGGAAGACAGGGAAGAAAGAGTCAGGAACCCTCCCTGGTTGTGCACTTGCATTGATTGTAAGTTTTAATAAAAAAATTTAAATACTTTCAAGTGTATATGTCTATACTACATTAGGTCGTTGAAATGAATACTGTTAACATTTAGGATAAATACTTCTTACTATGGGGATGAATACTTTTATAGTATAGGTCTTATAAATGAATACTGTCGGCATTTGGTTATAAATACTTCTTACAATTGGAATGAATACTTTCTACATTTTGGATGAATATTTCTTATATTATTGGTCCTACAAATGAATACTGTCAACATTTGGGATAAATACTTCTTACAATGGGAGTCAATACTTTCTGCATTTTGGATGAATATTTCTTATATTTTAGATCGGATAAATGAATACTGTCAACATTTGGGATAAATACCTCTTACAATTGGGATGAATACTTTATGTATTTTGGATGAATATTTCTTATATTTTAGGTCGGATAAATGAATACTGTTGGTTAATGGGATAAACACTTCTTACAATTGGGATGAATACTTTCACAATTTTGGATGAATACTTCTTATATTTTGGATCAATACTTAGTAGGATTGTTTTTTTGTTTCAATTTTTTTTTAGGGCTGGTTTTTTGAGCACGTGAAGATTCCGAACAATAGGAAATTCACTGGCCACATTCCAAGATTTCTCGATCACAAATTGAATGTCTGCTGGAGGAGATCTTCATTGAACAAAGTGCTTGACAATGTCCTGGTGGGTGATATTGATACCTCTGAGCTGAAATGGGAACCTGCTGAGTTACTCTATAAGGAGAAGGGTTTTGTTGCCAGCAACCAGTTCTCTGTGCTGTCAAACAACGTGCAATTGCGAAAACCCAAAAACAGTCATCTTATGAAGTTGATAACCGAAATGGCACCTGTTTACTGCCTTTTCAACTTCAATGTCTCCACTGAGCTGGTTCAAAGGGCAGCGAAGCATCGGTTTGAGGATCTGAAATATATACAAGATTCGAGTGGTATTCCGCTTTTGTCGCCAGCATCTGAACAGAAGCTTTTGGTGCAGGCTTCTCATTCAGGAAAGACAGTATCACATATCGAAGCTATTATTTCGATCACGTATGTTTTATATAATTTAATTTAAAGTATTTTATTTTGTATTTCACTTTTATGAATACATACATATTTTATTTTGTATTTCACATTTGGGATAAATACTTCTTACAATTGGAATGAATACTTTCTGCATTTTGGATGAATACTTCTTATATTGTAGGTCGGATAAGATGAATACTGTCAACATTTGGGATAAATACTTCTTAGAATTGGGATGAATACTTTCTGCATTTTGTACAAATAATTGACTTTAATTTTTTTTTTCTTTTGTTATTTTCGGGGGACAGCTGTCAAAGCTGTTGAGGGAACAGAGAAGGAAACTTCTGGTCATGAGCAGAAGAAGAAATCAAAATGTAAGATTTATAAATTTTTCTTCATTTGAATATTTACATTCAAATTTAGGAAAACTGAATTGTTTTGTTGTAGAAATTTTGTGAATTATCTTTTAACAATTGGTATTTCCATAGCCGTTGATGCTAAGGTAGAAGGTAAAGTACCTTCTGAAGGTGTTGTTTCTGGAGATGCTAAATTTTCTCCTGATGGTAAGATTTTTTGCATCTATTAATTTTTATGATGAATACTTGATTGTTCTTGGATGAATACTTGTTACAACTGGGATGTATACTTTTGTTTTTTGTAGCTGGACAAAAGAAGGGTGGTGTTAACACTAGGAGCTCTTTGAAGCTGTTAAGCAAGTCTGCCAATGTACAAGATAATGTACCTTGTGAGTATTCATCTATTAAACTTTTAGTATTTTCATCTATTTCTTTTGTGTTCAATACTTAGTATTCTTGGATGAATACTTTGACATGAATGGATGACTACTTGTTTCACATTGTATGAATGCTAATTGCTAAATATTTGTTACTTCTTTTTCCTTTTGGAATTTATATATTGGTAAGATGTATACTTTACAGTTACTGGATGAATACTTGTTACAACTGGGATTTATACTTTTTTTTTTTTTTTTTGTAGCTGGACAAAAGAAGGGTGTTGTTAACACTAGGAGTTCTTTGAAGCTGTTAAGCCAGGCTGCTGAAATCAAAGAGACTCCTGCCAGTCCTCTTAAGAAGAGAGTTTTGTTTGGCGAAACTGTGACACCAACACCATCTGTTGGTCGAGATCCACCTGTGAAGAAATCAAAGAATGAAACAAAACAACCTGACTGGAGAGGAGAACTTAGTTTCCGAAGAAGATACTCATGGGTTTACTACACAGGAAGATGAATCCCAAGATCCAAAGATTGATCAAATTATACAAGATGTTATTGCTCACCATAAAAAAAAAAAAGAATCAGAAGGAGGGCAAGAAGCTGATGAGAAACAAGGAATAGAGAAAGAAGGTATTAATATTTTAGTTTTGTCATATTTTTTTGCAGTTCATACTTTGTTATCCAGTTTTATATTTTGAATGTAACAGTATGCATATTTGTAGAAATTGTTGGCAAGGAAGTTGAAGTAGTTGAAGTGAAAGAAGCAGTATGTAATCTTGGTGATATGGATGGTCCCTCGTTTAGCCTCGGTTTCTCACAGGAAGTCGAAATTCCAGCAGATGATAAAACCAAAGAGAAAGAGAAAGTTGACGTCCAAAAAAGCGAGTTCAAATCCAGACCTAAGGTCTTGGGAGCTAAGTTTGTTTATGAAAGAGGACAAGGTAGGAAAAGAGGCCGAAAACCAGTCCCTGAAACTGAAACCAATTTGATTGAAATTAGTTCCCAAGAGCCAGAGCAACAGAAACCAAAACCTAAGAAGAAAATAGCCGGTAGAAGGAAGAAGAGGGTTCCAATCCGAAGAACCATGCCTAAAAGAGGGGCTAATGAACCGAAACCAGCTTTTCGCGGAGAACCTTTTGTCCATGATGTTGCGAGAGTTGCTGTACCAGCCAGTGAATGGATTCCAGTTATCCTTGCCAAGTACAGAGAAGAATATAATGAATTTGATGAGGTTCCTTTTAAATTAAACTATCCAGATTGGGATTTTTTTTCTGACAGTATTTTTGTGGATCCCACATTTGAGAGTTGTACCGGGAAAGTCCCGCTGCCAGACAAGGATTGGTCTTATGACAATCGGGATTTGGTTAGCGTTGAAGTTAGCAATGTGTTGGATTCGTGGGTGAAGAAGTACTTTCAGTTTGAAATTGGTGATGAGGACTATCCATTTAAAAACACTCAGTCTGGATTATTTATGACAATTGATCAATTCCGAGACCTTCTGTTTTCCAAGAACCAAGTTGGCTCTGAGGTATGAAATTTTTTACTTTGTGCAGGCTGTCAATTATATTGATGAATACTTTTGTTTTCATGAATGAATACTTGGTATCAATAGATCAATACTTGTGTATGAAATGTGTATTAACTGCATAAATACTTGTGTATTAATTTTACAAAACTTGTGTATTAACTGGATAAATACTTTTATACCAATTGGATGAATACTTTGGTCTCCATAGATGAATACTTTGATCAATACTTGTGTATTAATCAATGAATGAATACCAAAGTATTGATACCAAAGTATTCAATTATTGGTGTTCATGGGTGAATACTTTGGTATTCATGAATGAATACTTTTCCATCCATAGATGAATACTTTGGTATCAATAGATATATACTTTGTGTATTAACTGGATTCTTGGATAAGTACTAATCTTGACATGAATTAATATTTGTGCAGGCTGTTGATATAGCACTCTTTATAATGCAACAGGAGACTCCAGTTGATGAAGAGTGGTTCTATTTGGCGAATGATTGTATTGTGAGTTTCTGAAAATATAAAAAGTATATTTTTATAAATTTTTGAAATAATTAAATATTGGTTTGTTTATTTTATTAATTTTAATATTGTAGGAAATGTCACCATTTAATCAAATGGATACGGTGTACCGTCGACAGAGGGAATTATTTTCACCCCAATTCGAGAAGTCCAGATGGTTGTTCGTACCATTAGTTGGTCGAAACATTGGATATTAGCTGCTTTTGATCTAAAAAATCAAAAGATCCATATGTACAACTCCCTTCACCCGTCGTCGAACAAATACTATCTTGAGCCACACATCAACTATCTGCACTGGGTGAAGTACTTTCTCTCCTGGAGGCTTGGTAAGTACTTATATCTTACTTTATATTCATGCTTTTAAGGTGTTTATGTGTTACCTTTTTTTTTCAGTAAGCTCGTATTAGGTATGAAAACCTTTATAAATTTTCTTGTTTTTATACAAAATATAGGAAAAGAGTCGTGGATGGACGTACAGCTATCCTGGATGGAAACTCCTCAGCAATCTTCGCAGGATTGTGCAATATTTGTACTGCGGTGTATTGACTGTTTGACGCGCAAGGTCCCGCTTGATTTCACTCAGGTTAATATTATATAAATTTGTTTGCTTTCTATAATTTGAATATTACTGGATAAATACTTGATTCACTTCTTTTACTGGATATTACTGAGTATTACTGGATATATACTTTACAGCTAATGGATGAATACTTATTTTACTTGGGATGTATACTATAATAGTTTAATATTACTTGTTTTTAATTGGTAAATATTACTGGGTATTACTGGGATGTATAACATGGATATTGTTGGGATGTATACTTTAGGATTAATGGATGAATACTTGTTACTCTTGGGATAAATACTGTATAAATAGTACTGGGTATTACTGGGATGTATAACATAGGTATTGTTGGGATGTATACTTTAGGATAAATGGATGAATACTTGTTACACTTGGGATGTATACTCTGTTTCGTTTTTTGTAATTTCTCTTATTACTGGGACATATACTTCACACTTACTAGATGAATACTTGTTGCAATTGGGATGTATACTTTTAATTTCTTTTATTAAAATTTCATTTACTAACTGACATTTTTTTGTGTTTAATTTTTGTAGGAAATGATCAGTGCTGAGCGTCTTCTGCTTGCATTTAGGATACTTACTGATGAGAGGAATGAGTTTAAATTTGCAATTTAGGTTACTCACTGATGTGATGACTTATTTGTTGTGTTAAAATTTTGATATGAAACAGTTTGGTAACAGATATGAATTGATGTTAATATTGTTGATGTTATATAGTTTGATATGTTATATTCATCCTTCTCGTCGTAAGTATTCACCTTTTGCAGTATGATCGTGTTATTACTTGTTTATGTATTTCCGGTTTCGCTACTTGCATGTGGTCCCTCCCCCTGTTCGTTTCAAAAGATGTTAGCGGTCCGCAACGTATGTTGTTTGTGGTGATGAGTACCTTCATACAGATGGGTGAATACTAGTTGGGAAACATATGAATACTTTACCGCAAATTGCTAATAATACAAGCTGACGGTTATACGGTCTCCCCTCTTATTAACGCGTTTTCTTTTGTCGGTTATGCGGTCCCCCCACTTAATAACGCGTTTTCTTTTGTCGGTTGTGTAGTCCCCCACTTAATAACGCGTTTTCTTTTGTCGGTTGTGTGGTCCCCAACTTAATAACGCGTTTTCTTTTGTCGGTTGTGTGGTCCCCCACTTAATAACGCGTAATGAATGTTGTAATGAATCCTAATATGCTTCTATTGCAAAGGTGAATACCTGCGCATAGCTGGATGAATACGTATTGTGTCATAGATGAATACTTTACCGCAAATTTATAAAATGGATGACTGTTATGCGGTCCCCCCCACTTAATAACGCGTTTTCTTTTTCGGTTATGTGGTCCCCCCACTTAATAACGCGTTTTCTTTTTCGGTTATGTGGTCCCCCCACTTAATAACGCGTTTTCGTTTATCAGTTGTGTGGTCCCCGCCCATTAATAACGCGTTTTATATGTTTTTAACGCGTTTTATTTGAGGCAGTTGTGGTCCCCCCTCTATTTTATGCCTTATCCGAACTCGGAGGATCAAATGGGGGATTGTTCACGGGGGAGAGCTAGGCGTTCTCTAAATTTTTTCGGACCTGCTAATTAAAAGAAATTATTTTGCCTTCAAGGGGATTTGAACCCATATCAAGTGAGTTGAGAGTCTAAGCAACCAAGCTACAAACCACTACACCACACTATCTTTTGTTACTACTTCTTTATTTTTTTTATATATTATATCAATGGAATGAATGTCTTATATCTCCCATCTTTCCAACTTTAATTCTCCATCAACTTACAATTATTCATATTTTCATATTTAAATTTTATTAATTATTAATTATATCTTAAAGTTCATATAACTCAATATCCGACAATTATCCGTTCTATATTCGTATTCGAATCTGTATCCGTAAATTATCCGCTTCGTATCCGTATCTGTTTAAGGCGGATATGGTTTTAAATTTTGATATCTGTTTACTATCCGTATCCGTAAATTATCCGCTTCGTATCCGTATCTGTTTAAGGCGGATATGGTTTTAAATTTTGATATCCGTTTACTATCCGTATCCGTATTCGCTCATTGAAAGGCGGATGCGGATTTGGTATTAGCATTATCCGCTCCGAATCAGCTCCGTTTACACCCCTAGTTGTGTGGCTGCTCATGTAATACTATAATTTAATGGAACCGAATCCTCTGCCTCCCTGTAGACAGGAAAATCCTACGCACTATATAGTTTAACCAATCTCTGTTTGACACGTGGCATCTATCTTTCATCTCATTAATGAGTATCTTTTTAATTAATTGATTGATGATAGATGAATTAAAAAATAATTTTCTAAAGTAAATATTTTCTTTCCTCTTTCTTCTTCTCTTTACCTTCCAAATTCGAAATTACCCCCTTCTTTTCTTTGTACCAACGGTGGGTTGCTTGCTTAATACTTCCCCCCTTTAATTTTTTATTTATTTATTTTTTGCCAGTGAAGGTCGTAGACAGTTTGTATTAGAATGTATCGTGCTATATATTACAAAAAACTGATACTCTCAAGTCTCAACACACCAATGCAAACCAGGCCCTTCTAACCAATAATTACATGGAGACTATTATCTAAAATTTACAACCAAAGCTTTACTCAAAAAAATTTACAACCAAAGCACTATATTAAAGACTACAACCCAACTATAAAAAAATATTGAGAGTAAGATTAATAGAGAGTATCAGAGCATGCCACATATATTAAAATTCAGTGGGATCGAAAGCAATATAAATCTTGGTAGAAATTCGTAAGTATGAATTTTGTCTCCAAAATTATATGAATGAATTACTATGAATTTCTGTAAATTGTATGGCATTGGCGAACCTTCCAATTTAATTAATTTTGTGTCCTTTGTTTGCCTTTCAGATGGTTGAAGCGTGCTGCAGAATCTTTTGTAAAGGTTCCCTTCTTCTGAGTGGCAGTCTCTCCATTCTGCATTGTTTCTATAAGCGCATCTCCTTGAAATTTTTTTAGAAACCATAAATAAAAAATGATAATTTATCAAAAATCATAAGAATTGAGATGTCATTTCAGTCCGAAGTGTTATTTTTTTTTTCGGGACTGAATTGTTATTTCAGTTCGAGCCGTTTTCACAGATTTAAAAAAAAATGATGTAGCTGCTGGGGTAAAATTTGTGAAAACACCTCGGACCGAAATGACAATTCGGTCCGAAAAAAAAATATTTCAGACTGAAATGGCATATCGATTCTTATGATATTTGTAAAAACGAAAGCAATCAAGTTGGTTTGGTAAAATCTTTTTATTAATTGAGTGAGGCTACGGTGCTATGCATAGCACCGTTTGGGTCCGTGCTACGGCTCAAAATTTGACTTTTTAAAATCCTTACGGTCGATCCGAACCGTTCAACATGATTATAAAATGAATATGTACTTGCAAACTAAATTTTACATTTTTTTTGAATTTTTTTACTATTTTTTCGAAAATCACTTGATCTGAACATTCTGGACCATCCAAAACAGCCTATCTAAAAAAAATAAAGATGCATAGCACCGTTGCCTCACTCTTATTTATTTATGGTTTCTAAAAAAATTTCCATCTCCTTTGCTTGGATTGGTGGAGATATCATGGTAATCATAGTTTTTTATTTATTTATGGTTTCTAAAAAAGTTCCAATCTCCTTTGCTTGGATTGGTCAAGATATCCTGGTAATGATACTATGTTACTTGTATCAAAAATAGAAAATAATTTAAATATCAATTGGTGAGTATCATTGCAATTGAAAATCTAAAATAGTACCTAGTACCTACCATCTAAAATGGGCTGGGTTGTACGACTCTTGTTGTGTATGCGACTGCAATTGCATGCGAATGTGACTATCGTTCGTATGCGACTGCTAGTAGTGAGACTATCGCTCAACTGCAATTGCATGCGAATGTGACTATAGTTCGTATGCGACTGCTAGTAGTGTGACTACCGCTCAACTGCAATTACATGCGACTGTGACTATAGATAGTTCTTCACAGAAGAAATTCTGACTAAATTAATTTTCAATTATGGAAGGAAATTCCTCTTTACACTATAATTCAGATCCAACGCAATGTGCAGAATGAGATTTAAGTCGTCCGTTTTAATTATTCTAAATAGATAGATAGGTATCAAATTGATTTTTAGGAGATTCTCATATTTCCAATGAAGTAAAGACTTTATTAAAATCATGATATATATCATCAATATCGATCTCCGAACTTGACTCTCTTCTCTTATGATATTTAGTTACATAATAGACTCAAATATGTATGGAAACTTGCTTTATGTTTCACTTTTAATTCAAATTCTAGCTACGCTACTGCTACTGCTACCGACTCCTCCAGTGCTCTCCTTATTACAATTCTCTCAGGCAAATGATCGAACACATCAATCGTGTGGGTGACATGATTGAATCTTTCCTTGCTGAGCGCTTTAAACCAGCTTCCTCGATATAAATAATTAAGAATCATTGGCCCAAAACCTCGAGTCCCTTTTGATGCAATCAATCTACACCGTTCCCTCCAGAACACATGGATTTTCCAAATCATCTCTCTCTCTACTCTCTACTCTCTACTCTCTAGCAGTGTCAGAACCGGACTGCACCGGTGGTTTAACCGGAAAAAACCGGACCCAGTCAGTAGTCCAGTTCGGTTCTCCAGTTGAATCGCATTTAAGGCAATGAACCGTTCATAAGCGATTAAACCGCGCGTTTTTTTATTAAAAGTCTCTGATTTAAACCGACATAACATCTGAATCTCCGTCTCCTACTGATCTGCGATATCATGTATTTCTTTTCTCCTTTCTCAAATCTTCTCCAATTTTCCTGCAATTTCTTGCCTTTCCTTTGGTGGTAAAGATGGGAAGTTGGTTTGAAATCTCCTTGAAATCTCCCTCTACTTCGACCTCCTCTATGTCAATTTGGTTGTGGCTCAATCTCGTTTTATAGACTTCGTTCGAATCCGAATTACAAAAGAAGCTCCTAAGATCAAGAACTGTAAGTAAATTTATGAAAATTTTGAGTTAATTTTATTGAATAGATCCATGCATATAAGTTGTTTGATGAAATGTTCAAATCAAAGGCATTTTGGCATGAGATTTCCACTTAGACCGCACTGGATAATTTTCCTTTCTTGGTTGTATTGTTGTATATTTGAGAGCATAGCACTAACTAAGGGCCTATTCGGGCACGTTGCTGTGCCCGTGGGAAAAAAAAAATTCACTCTGATTGAATTTTTTTTCCCCACGCGCACAGTAAAATTTAGCTCAATTCCTGTGCCCACGCCCATTCCCCTTCTTGTGCTGAACAGGCCATAATAGGATATAGTTGTAATTTCATGTTTTGCTTGTGTATATGTGGGGGGTTTAAAACTTAAAATCAATTAACGATGTACCTTTGTTGTTTACCAGTACCGGTCATGAATAGTGCTTTGCAAATAAAAGAAGAAAAAGAAAAGTTTGATTTAGCAATGTCCAAGTGGATGATTAATGTCAGGGTGTCTTTTTTTTAAGAATCATAACTTTTAGTTTTTAAACTTTATTGATAGTTAATTTTCTTAGTAATTTGAAATGTTAAACTTTTATTTTTGATGTATGTGGCTACTTGAGGTGTGTGAGACTATTTGTAACAACTGACTTGCTTTTTTTACTTTGAAATGGTATTTTCGTATTGTTAATTGTCTCTGATGTCATTGATGTGTACTGGTACATCCTATTGTAATTTAAAGACCTACATGCAAATTTTTGAAGTAAGAATGTTTATTATGTAAAATGTGGCATTCATTCAGGCATAGATGAAAAATTAATAACTAGTTAGTATTTCAGGTTATAAGTTATAAATGTATTAAAAAATCAGCAGTTGAACCGATTGACCCACTGGTCTGACCAGTGAACCAGTGACTCGGAGTTCTACCGGGTCGATGTCCGGTCCAGTTATGATAACATTGCTCTCTAGCATTAGGTTAGGTTAGTTTGACTTGTCAAATCTCCGTCTTCCCGCCTCTAAAATTTATTCCAAAAAATTGACAAAAATCATTAAAGATGGCACGCCTATGCAAGGGGCATAGTAGGGTGCAATCCCAAAACTAGAGATAGGCGCACCACAGGAAGCTCCAGAGGGAGGAACCTGAGCTGGCCATCCGAAGCACCTTTGCCTGGAAGGGATACTGCCAGTCTGCCGCGTTCATGACTGGGGTTATCTCGTCTGGGTCCCTGTGTAGCAGTTTAGCTATCGCTATGGACTACGGCATTTGGGTTTTGGGAGCAGGCCGGGTCGGTATTCTGTATCTAGGTCCGTAATTTGTTCGGTCTTGTCATTTCTTGGTTTTCTTTAATTCAGTGTTTAGGTTTGGGGTTCACAGTCTGTTTAAACTAGTTATTAATATCTTGGTTTCTGTGGTTCAGAGTTAGGATTTCGGGCTTTGGGTGTTCTGGGATAGTTCTTTAACTATTAATGTGAAGCTTTTTATTCTTTTTTTCTGGTAAAAATGTTAATATGGGTTGAAACCTGAAAACTGTAAAGAACTAACTACATGTCTTACTTCGTATTTCTGTCACTTGTTTTTTGCAAATATCATTTTTTTTTTTCTTTTGATTTGAGTTGTAAAGATTCTTTAATGTAAATATTGTGTCATCTGGTATGGTTTACCAATACCGTACTGAACAGTAACGCGTATGGTACTGTTATATCTGGTACAATGTGCCAGTACGGTAGTACCGCACTGGACATTATCAATTACAAGATTTAATCCGTACTAGAAAGTCACCAAACATTTTTTCAGCAATATTAATTGGTTCCAATTTTTTCGAGACTATTTTAATTCACTTTTTAAGGTTGCTTCTTTAATAATTATGTGTTGGTCCCTCTAAAGGCACCTAGAGGAGGTAAATACTGGACCTTTTGAAATTTAAAACTAATTTATTATAACTATCGTGTGTATGTTATTCTTAACGGAAACTCGAATAATGTTAAATTAAGCAAGTGTGTGTAAAGTAAATATAAGAGTTAAGAGATACTTGACACGAGAGTTGTTTACGGAGTTCGACACTAACGCCTACGTCTCTGGGGCTTCGCGACCTTCGAGATGGCGCGCCTTTCTTTACCCAATGAGAAAAAAGTATAAGGTAGAACCGGTGAGTCCTTACAAACTTTGGAAAGTCACATGGCCCGAGCACGGAAATGACTCACGAGCACTAAAGGCTCAAGTGTATGAATCAAATAAGATAATCAATCAAGGATCACTCTACTTCTTACAAGATATTGATTGTGGTTGAGTATGCTTGAGATTGGAGTATAAATATTGAAGTTGTTTCAACAAGCAACAATGACCTTTTCTAGATCTGAAAGGAATTCAGAATATTGCAATTGTGGGCGGCTAGAGTAATAATTCAAATCTAGATTTTATTTCTATTTATAGAGAACTATGCAAAATTAGGTATTTGGTCTTAACCGTTGCAACGGTAGATTAACCGTTACAACAGTTGCCACCAGTATAAGTTTGGTTGCCTTCATAACCCTAACGGTTATTAACCACTGCAACGGTTGTCACAACGGTTATTCTCTGAAAATTCTGGATAACCGTTGCAACGGTTGTCACAACGGAATAAATCGATTTTGCTGTGTTTGAATTATTCCGTTGCAACGGTTAAGGTAAAATACCTCATTCTCAAGCACACTTTACCAATTTTACAGATTTCTAAAACTAATCTCGAGATGATGCTTCTAGCTCCAATACTTGATTCTTCATGACTCATCCTTGTTTAATTATTGCAATTCATTATGTATTTTTGATGTGTACTTTAGCAATTCATATCGTCATGAACCTACACAATATAGTCAAACCGACAAGTAGATTATGACACAATCCAAAATTATGATGGTTTATGTCCACAATTAGTACAGTTACATCTTTATATTTTTGGTACATAGTTTTTTCTTTGTTTTTTCATATTATATTAACACAAAGAACCGTCTAGATTTTTTTTTTCATATTATATTCCCACAATAATGTGTCTAGAGGGAAATGGTGTCTTTAGTATTGCGGCCACCATAGTGACAAATCAAAAGTACGGTTCGGTTCGGCGAGATCAAAAATTCGTGATTCGGATATAATTCGGGAATGATTCGGTACAACAAGGAAACAAAAAAAAAAAAAAAAAACCCCAAAAAAAACGTAAAAAAAAAAAAAAATTAAAATTTTTTTTTTGGCGTTTTTATCGCGAATAATTCGTAATTCGCGTTTTATACGCGTTTTATTCGTGAATAAAACGTAGTATACGTTTTTCCGCGTATTAAACGGAGTTCGGTGCGGCTATGTATAAAAAATGAATTATACGCGAATTATACGCGTATAATTCGCGTATATTGTCACTATGGCGGCCACAAAAGAACCGAGATTTGTCAGTGCTTGGTTGACAAGTTATGTTTTAATTCCAGTAGATTTCACCGTAGAGGATTCTCTATTTTTGTTTCTTTCTATTTTTTGTTCATTTCAAGTGAAAGTGCTGTGATGAACTTATATCATTATATTAAATTATTAAGCTTTATATTACTATTACTATTATTATTCTTAATTCTGTTTTTGCAAAATTTGTTACATTTAATGTTGATAGGTGAGACACCGCTGTTTTATGCAGCTAGAGAAGGCCGATCTGCCCCAGATCATCGCGCTCCTTTCACCTTCGCTTAGCATGCAATTTTTTTTTCCAATCTCTGGACGTTATCAACAATAACGTCCCGAATTCTTTTTATTTTTCCTATTTTTTATTACGCCATTAATTGATTTGAATTATCAGGGTATTATGGTTTATAACGGTCTTCTTAGATTTCGAATTTCAGCCAAACCATTCCCCATTATTTTTTTTATTTTCCTATTGATAAAAAAATCGGCTGTATGAATGATACAAGAATTAATCCTTACTGAAAAATCACCTAATTTAGCACCACATTTAGCACCAAATTTTCAGCAGTATCGGCTCTAATGTTTTGTTAGACTATTTTAATTCACTTTTTCACTGTTGTTTTTCTAATGATTATGATGGATGAATTTTTGTCTATATTGGATAAAATATGAGCATGCTTCTTGTGCATTCTTGAATGCAGTAAATTAACTAGCCGACCTGACCCAAATCAAGCCCAAGTCAAACTCGTCTCATGAATATAACGAGCCGAGTCAAGCTAATGCAATAGTACATTACCCTGTAAAGCATTATTCTATGCAATTCTTGGAGTCAAGAAAAATGTGTTTTTAACATAACAATATTTATATCCAGGAGACATTGCACAATATAGAACTGATGGGAAAGTGGAAGTCTTAGAGGCTTCACCAGAAACAAAAGATAATGCAAAAGAAACCGAGGCCTCGCCACCTAAGACGAGTTTATTGAAGAACTGGCCACTGATGTCATCAATAATTGTCTATTGCATTTTCTCTCTTCATGACATGGCTTATACTGAGGTGATATAGTTCCTTTAATCTATCATTATGTAATATTTAACTTTGTGCTGTATGTGATTTGTAAATGCCGTGTGTATGACAGGTACTTTCTCTATGGGCTGAAAGTGGCAGAAAATATGGTGGGCTTAGCTTTTCATCTGAAGATGTCGGCCAAGTCCTTGCAATATCAGGTATTTGCAGTGAAGTTACCATATTACTCTGGTACTGGTAATGCTAATGCAATACCTGATTGGCACAGTATTTAGTGAAAAGTCCCCAGTGAGCCATGCTAAGAAATTAAAGCCATTGAAAACATCAAAAGCTCAAAAATCAAAAGTAAAAGAGGTTGAGAACTTAAAATGAGGAGTTCAACAGATGCATACCTCCAACTTAGGAGTATGGTGGAAAAACAACTGTCAGACAAACCTGAATTATATGGTAATCATACCCTGAATGGTAAACTTGATTTGTAGCATTTACATGACTTTGATGTGTGTTGTACCCATATACTCAAGCACTTGATTTGATTGATACAACCCAATGCTGTTCTATTTCTATATCTACTTCAAATTTGTTATTTATATCATTTTTTAGGTTTTAGTCTTCTGGTATACCAGCTATTTATTTACCCTCGACTAGAGAAACTGACGGGGCCCATTATTTCAGCACGCATATGTGCGGTAAAATTTCTTACTCCATTTTTGTGGTTTTTGTTATCTTTTTCTCTGATCCATATAACTTATAGAACTTGCTATTTTTTACCTTTTTTTTTTGTTTTTAACTATGCCCTTGCTTTTTGGGTATCCCTTCATGACATACCTATCAGGATCTAGTGCTCGAATTGTTGTCACCTGTGCATCTGTGCTGAAAAGCATACTCTCTGTTAGTACATCTCTACAGAAAATTATACAATTTTGTAACTTTCCTAATAACGGGTCAATTTCATAATAGTTTTCCACTTAATTAGAATATTCTTATACCATTCTTACCAAGTAATCAATGAGACAGCCTCAAGACCAAAGGGGAGCAGCAAATGGGATTTCTATGACTGGCATGTCTTTCTTCAAAGCAATCGCACCAGCTGCAGCTGCTATTATATTATGTGAGTAATCATTAAATGCACTTTTTTAATGATCAAAATAGAAAAAAAAAAAATTTGGAGCCCCAAAACTTGTTGGGTCACTGAAACCCTTGTTCCTCTTAAAAAGTCAACCTTTGCAAATTTTCCCCTGACTAGTTGAAATTGTGATTCTAATCCTAGAAATTAAGTTTGGAGCCTCATGCCTTGTTCAGTTTATATGCTTTGGTTTAATAATCTACAGATCCATTTTTATGTGCGGAACTGTTAAACCGTAAAATTGAATATACACTTCTCCTTTCTTATATTATGGTGTAAAATAGTTTTGTTGATTGAGAAGTAACAGTGTGTTTAGGAATATTGTTATTTTTATTAATTACGTATGTTCTTAACTCCACTGACATAATACATGCAGATTCTCATGGGCACAAAAGTGTCAGCATGCTTCTTCTTTCCAGGTTATCAATTCTCTACTCATTTTTTTTTTTTTTTTTTACATGTTCATTGGATTTCAATGTCTAATTGACGGGTTCATAGTTCTTCAAAGGACTTAAAAATTGGATATGTAATGGAAATACAATCCTTGATTGAACAATTTGGGGCTATATCCGTATCAATGTCACCAGACAAGGCAAATAAAAAAAGAGAGATCAAACAAAATTTCCTAATTTTCCTAGCAAATTTGCAGGTGATCACATGGTGTTATTTATTTTGAATATGGTGGAGTTCGTAGGGCTTGTTTTGACATTTAAACCCTTTTTGTGGGAAGCCTATGCTTCTTGTTTTTTTGCAATTCTTTTGAATTGAAATTTAGTGGAAGAAAAAAAAAATGTTTGATGGGATTCGTAGTATGTTTGTAAATAGTGGATGCTGATTAGTCAATAGTCAATGGAAGGACTTGAGATCAAATATCTAGACATGACAATAATTAGAAAGTTACAAATCCATGACATCTCCCTAGTTGCCAACTATTATTTGGAATGACACTTATCTATTCTAATGAACAAAAAAAAAACCAAGAGAACAAAAATGTTGTCACACATTAACATAATAAGGCGTAATCATGGTCGAGTTTTACGCTCACCCGAATCATCTTGTCTTCAAAACAACAAAGGGAAAAGAACTAACACAAAACAAAGCTCACTCTATTCTTGTCACGTAGGGATCTCCCAATCCTACATTTTCTCATTACCTCCATCATCCTCATGCTTGTAATCATCCATCTCATCTAAATCATCATCATCATCGTATATGAATACAGCACCGGATTTGCTTTTTCTTTCTTCTCGGAGGTTTGTCCTTCAGGGTCATTGCGGTCACGCTCGGAATCACTGTCGTCATTGTGGTCATTGAGGAAATCGAGGCCGTAGACAGTGTTACGGTGCTTCCTCACCAGCCAGCGCAGCAGCCGATCTTCCTTGTTCAGGTAGTGCAGCTCCTGAGGGAACGACGGTGGGGCCATCAGTGTCATTTGCACAAACTGACCCTGAAACATGCAGAAATTTGAAATAATGTCAGTCTAAAGCATTAACACTTTACCAGTAAAAACACAAGTTAAAATGCTATCAGTAGCAATGCAGCAATAAATAAAAGCTTATGAATTACAATGCTGCTTGATGCATATTTATCACGGATGGAAGGTTTGGGTACTGAACTCGACCAGGAATCTGTCAGAGAGCTTTCAGTACCAGTTAAATTCCCCTCTGATCATTGTTTTTTTCTCTTTCTTATAGCAAGCTTAGGGTTTTGGGAGTATTTAAGTTTCATTTATTATCTAAAGTATCACCTGAACTAACAGTTAAACCAGAAACCAAAATTGTACTGCACAATTCAAAGTTCTGACCTATGAAGTATTATTGCAGTACCTGAACAGTACAGTATTGGTATCCACCATGAAGAAGCTAACAATAAACACAAGTGAAAAATCATCTGATCACTATTTTATTAATCCTTGAAGGTTATAAAATATTTAAATGGAACATGTATATTTTGCAATGGTTAAGGAGAATTGAACATCTAATGTTTACTAATTATGCTTGGCATGAGCTAAAGATGAGGGTTCAAATGCCCCAACCATTTATACCCCAATCCTCTCCAAATCATGCACCCTTCCATTCCCATTAAGATCCATGCGGATCAGAATGCTGGATCCGAAAAATTAAACCTCTAAATTTGCTCTCCAGTCCGACAGTTCTCTTCTCTCCCTTTCCAGTACCATCCAGTTCCACTCTTTCTCCCTTTTGTGCGATAAAATTGAAGAGGAACAATCGAAGATCTGCCTCCCTCTCTCTCGACGTAGCTCCACCCTCTCTCGACTCTTTTGGGCGGAAGCTGCACCCCTTCCGCGCGCCTCGCGCCCCTATCCCCGTCGACCCTCCTGTCCTTTCTGACACCAACCCCGACCCCAATGCCGCACATGTATACCAAATTTCTAGGTAATTGGAGGGGCATATATCTAATATTATTTCCTTTCGTGTTTGAAATCAACCCATAATCAAGTTATTTCTTTTTGTTCATCAGATTATATTTCTGTTTTCTATTGTTTTTGTTTCAAAATTTTCCAAACTGAAAATTCTCCTTTTAAGGTCGGGGCTATTAAGTAACTGGAAAAACACAAATTGGTGGTGTTGAATGAAAAACACAAGACTTTTTGAAGAGCTTTGAAGATATTTTTTCTACTGCTATGACTTCACCTTTAATAAATACAACTTTTTTGTTAGTTGTGTGTGCCACATGTTGGAGACCGGCAGCCAAAAGAGAGAACTGGAGAGACCTCGTCGGATGAAGCGCGCATCTTATTTGGAAATGAAAAGAGATTTTGGGAGAGGATTGGGGCATAATTATTGGGGCACTCGAGCCCTCCTCGCTAAAGATTATAACCAAATAACTATCAAACAGTTCTAATGATAACTATTAACTGTCTCTACCAATCAGTTCTCATTGAGCATTTCATCAAATAGATGGTGAGCACAGGATTCTATTCACCCACCACACAAAACAAAATCAACTATTTAATAAAAAATATAAAATTAACCTCGAAATGCCTCCCGTCCAGCTTCTTGATCATACGCAAGAGGAAACTTGCCGAAGGATTTGAGCCCGGTGATAACGCCATTCCTCTGGAAAACCCCCAGGCCGACACGTGCCATCAGCTGCATCACCTCCTCCTTCTTCACTTTCGGCTTCACCAATAGCATGCAATCGTACAGAGGCATGATATCCCTCTCGCTCTCCCTCTCTCTCTGTTAAACCCTCTCGTCGACTTGTTTCGCAAAATAGAAAAAAAAGGAAATGGGAGAAGCGAGTTACAATATGGGCTTAATTTGGGCCTCGGGCCATGTTTTTGGTCCAGAGTTTATTTTTTATTTGTGAGTAACAACTTGGACTTTTTGGTATTGCAAACAAAATAGAAAACATTTATAATGAATATGATACATTTATTGGATTTTGGTTAGTAATTAGAGAAGCCTCAGAGGAGCATTTGAGCTACAAACTTATCTACAAAATGTAATTTGCTTTTATGGTGCATATTGGCCATGTTTGGATACTTTTCATATTCTATCGTGCTAAGAACAAAATAAAACACATTTCTAATGACCAAAAAAATAAAGACAAAGATGGCATCTGACACTCAGCATTAATTGCATCGTAAATTCAAACAAATAACAATTTCAACTTTGAATTACCCCCCCCCCCCCCCCCCCCCCCCCCCCCCACCCCCTCACTTTCTCTCACAATCTCCTTCTTTTCATATTCCATGGTACCAAGAAGAAAACGAAGCACATGGCTAACCGGCAAAAACGTACAGCAAAACATGACATTTGATGCTCGTATCTGTTTATTACATCATAAATTCAAACAAATAGCGATTTCAACTTTGAATCAACCTCCTCTCCTCACTTTCTCTCACAATCTCCTTCTATTCATATTCCATCGCGCTGAAAATAAGACAAAACATGTGGCCAACTGCCAAAAAAGTATAGAGAATATGACATTTATACTCAACATCTCTTCATTGAGTCATAAATTTAAACAAATAATAATTTCAACTTTGGATCAATCCCACTCTCCTCACTTTCTCTCACAATCTCCTTTTTTCATATTCCATCATGCAGAAAAGAAAAAAAACACACATGACTAACCCTCACAAAAAAGTATCGAGAAACAACATCATTGCATCTCAATTCAAATAGCTTAATCAAATAACTTATGGTAGGTTCTGATTTAAACAATAATATAACCACTCATCATATTTCAATGTTTCTCAAGGGTACGCATGAAGTTATTTTGGAAAGAAGGTTCCGAATTTCCGATTAATCTATATTTAACAAAACAAAAGAAATAAAGAAATTCCAACCTGGCTTGCCTAATTCCCTCATTGGCCCCAATCCAATTTCATTTTCCTAAATGCTTAGAGAAAAGGTTCGACCTCATTTGCCAGCTTAAAGATGTTTATGGTGAACCATTCCTGCCCCCTCCCCCCCCCCCCTCCTCCCGCCCTCGAGAGCATTTCAATTAAATCTTGCTTCATCACAGACAAAATCTTAGCTGGGTCTTTGCAAGGACTTACCTCCCGGACCCACGTGACATTGAAGGATATCATAACTATGTATTACATGTATACCTAAAGAGGTCCTTAGTTCCCTAACCAATCTCCTGAATCTCCGTATTGAGGAATGCATATTGCTTACCTCAATTGGTGGGTTTGACACACATAGCACCTTTGAAAACCTCATTATATGGTTCTTCCCCAGCCTCATGACCTTTGAAACATCATTAGTTGTTGCAAGCTGTAGTGACACTATTGAATTAACATCATCATCACGCGGGAGGAGAACTAAATATAGTACTCTAAAATGTGTTGAACTATGGGGCTGTATGCTTTCGGTTGATATGTTACAGTGTTTAATATCCCTAGAAGAATTACGTGTTTCGGAAATCCCAACCATGGTAAATCGATCACTAAATCCTCCTATCGGTCATTTCAAGGCACTGATCTTTCTAGAACTACGTAATTGCCCAAACCTTGCTTCACTAAGAGGCTTAAATGAGTTGACCAATTAATCTTGAATGTTTAGAGGTGTATGGGTGTGATAAGCTCAAATGTTATTCAGATACTGACAAGCTGCCTCAGTTGAAAGAACTTAATTAGCATCTACAGATTTTCACTGCTTGAACAACTAGCTTGTCTCAAGAGATGGGTTTTCATCTCTGGATTCTCTACAAGTTGATGATGAACAGCAAAAATACTTTTCTGAAGAATAATGTGATGAGATGTTTCGTTATCTCTAGCTCTTCCCTTACAAAATGCAATCTTATGTGCCTTCATTATCTCATATATCTGGAGATCACTGGGTGTAAAAATCTAAGTTCTATCCCAGATGTGCCGCCATCAGTCCAGCGTATTTACATTAGGAGCTGCGATGAAGAGTTCACAAGGAGTTGTAAGGATCCAAATTAAATCATCCAAATTGGCATAAGAAGGATATACTTTAAACGACACAGCTAGCAATAAAAAGGTAATTTCTATTTGCACAACTCAAAAGAAGTTTGTTTTTGCAGCTTTTGCATAATTAATGTTATTTACAATCCTACCAAATGCTTCCGTCCACGAATCTTAGTTTCATATTTTGTAGGCAAAAATTTGTTCAACTTATACTATTTTTTATGTTGTGCATGCATATATTATATACCACTTTTGGTATTGTTAAATGTTTGAGATTTGGTTAGAAATTAAATATCTGATTTCAATTGACCTCATATATATAAATATATATATATATAGAGTATGGCTAACATGCTTCCTCTAGCATTTTGGCCTCGTGCTTCCGGGGACATATCTTAGTGTTTGATGTTCAAACAACAAATCCAAACCGTTAGATGTTCAATCTATATTAAAATGTACTTGAAGACCAAATTTTACATTTTTTGGAATTTTTTTACTATTTATTAAGCCACTTTGAAAATTGCTGATCATATGGTCCAGACTGTTTTTACTGTTCACCCGGATTAGCAATTTTCAAAGTGGCTTAATAAATAGTAAAAAATTCCAAAAAATATAAAATTTGGTCTCCAAGTACATTTTAATATAGATTGAACATCTAACGGTTTGAATTTGTTGTTTGAACATCAAACACTAAGATATGCCCCCAGAAGCACGAGACCGAAATGCTTCCGGAAGCACATTAGCCATACTATATATATATATATATATATATATATATATATATATATATAGAGTAAGGCTACCGTGCTTTGCAAATTAAACAGCCCATTTTACTTCGCATTTGTGGCCATTAGATCTGCTTCAATAGTCGTGCAGATCATGATCATCTCATTTGAATTTTTCGTCGGAACTGGACATATCCAGTTGGAAGCAAAATCGGATTAGACCCCAGTCCAATCCCTCTCTTCTCCGGCGCCTCTCCTCTCCTCTCCCAGGGAAAACCCTAAACCCGCCTCTCTTCTCCGGCGCCTCTCCTCTCCTCTCCCAGGGAAAACCCTAAACCCGCCTCTCTTCTCCAGCGCCTCTCCTCTCCCTCTCCCAGGGAAAACCCTAAACCCGCCTCTCTTCTCCAGCGCCTCTCCTCTCCCTCTCCAGCGACCCTCTCTCTCTCGCGAAACCGGGAACCTCTCCCTCTCCAGCACCGTAGCTCTGTCCAGCGGCTTCTTTCTCGGGAAAGGTTTCAAAGCCCTTTCCTTTTCTGATATTTGCTCCTTCTCGGGTAAGGTTTCAAAGCCCTTTCATTTTCCTTTTCTGTGGTGTTAGATTTTGTTCATGTAGGTGTCAGGTGATACATAATGATCCTAATGTAAGTTGTTCGACAAGGATTTTCAATTCAATTAGAACTTTCTAATACTCCTTTCTTTTCCCGGTGGTAATACTGTACAAATTTTGTTGTTTGGATATATGCCCGCCTGATCTGAAATTTTGTTTCTTCTTTTTATTGGCTTGATTGGATTTTATTTTCATAGCTGAATTGACTAGGCTTTATTGTGCCTTTGTTGAAAAACAACAAAACAAAAAAATGCAAAGCACGCTCCTTCTACCCAAACCCCTATTTTTGGAGAATTTCTGTATATTCTGGGAAATAGGACTGAGAATATCCCATAGCTTTTTGTAAACATTGTTATAGTTGGTTGCTCATCTAAATTGCACTGCAGGAATACATAGACAATAGTTTGCAATAGTAATATGTACTAACCTTCTTTTGTTGTGTCAGGCTGGAAAAAAGGAAGAAGAGGAATTCAGCACAGGCCCACTATCTGTGCTCATGATGAGTGTTAAGAACAACACGCAGGTAATAAAATTACCCTTTCAAATATTATTTGTTTAATATTTTAATGAATGCTCATTCTTACCCCACCGGGCTCGACTAAGATCTTCCTGTACGGGTCAGTACGTGTAGACCTGAATCAATATTGGGAAACTGGAACTGGTTTTAGCTGATAACTAGTATTGGCTGTTTATATAGTTATATTTGTTTTTAGCTGATAACTAGTATTGCACTTACTATAGATGTGTGATGTGTAAACAAGAAGAGGAATCAGTGGTGTATTTGTTCTCAAAATGTCAAACCCTAAAAAGCTTCTACTCGATGATATTAAAAAGCTTCACCAATTTCAGTATAATGTGAGCGAATTAATCATGAATGCACAGGGGCAAAGAAGGAACAAGAAGAATAATATTGATAGCACAATTTGTCTTTTGGAGGTAGCAGTGCGCGAGGATTTTCAGAGATCAGAATAAAGAACTAGTAGTGCTGGTAGAAGAAGTGCAAGCTGAGTGGATTCTCCTTTGGTTCCGATTAGAAAAAAAAAATTGTTTCACTTTTACTTTGGCGGTTATGATTCATTTGGGTTCTTATATTTGCTTTTTTTTTGTTTCTTAGTTCAATTTTTATGTTATGGTTTTCTTTCTGTTTTACTTTTCTGCAGAAGTTTTTTTGTGGTGGCTCAAGAGTGCAGTTAACATGTTTTGTAACAGGTTTTAGTTCAAAACCTTAACCGTTTGTTAATCATCAATGAAATGCAAGTTCAAGGGCATTGTTGTCCTTTTCACACAAAAATCATAATTTTCTATTACTTTTGATTCTGATCTTGATATTCATATAACTTATGGAACACATTTAGATGCAACTATTCTTCATTTTTGCAGTTTTTTTTAAGGAACAGATTAAGAGAAATAACCAAACTAATCTAGATCTGGAAAAATAAAGGAAAAAAAAGTCAACTGAAAGTTGACCAGAACATAAAAACACAGATTTGATTAGAACAAAGATTAAAACATCTATATAAACATATAGATGAACTTACTATGAACAAAGATTTGCACATTATGCTGAAACATTCATAAAAAAAATAGACTTGTGAGCAATACCAGTATATGGTAAGCAAGCATTCAGTAAAAAAAAAATAATGCATTCCTTAGTGCATTCCTTTATACTACAAAAAATATAAATGGTTTACAAATTACAACCCTTCAGATCTGTAGTGCATTCCTTTATTTTCATATATATTTAATTTCACTAACTCTGATACACAACCCTCCAAACTCTTCTTCAATCCATGCCTGCAAAACTGGGGATACTCTGCTGCCTCTGCCACCTGCCTCCCCATCTCTTCCACCAAGAACTTGATTTTCAGCTCGAGTGAATTTTTTACGCTCTTAACTAAGTATCATGAAATGAGCCTCAGTGACTAACTTATCAGAAGATAGTTCAAAATTGCTAGTTTCCATAAGGCTTCCAATATCTGAGAATGATCTGCATAATAACAATTTAAACACATTACTATAACAAATATTATGAGTATTGAAAATCTAGTTGATGCAAGAAGACAAATATTATGATCTGTAGAAGCATACTCTAGCAATTCTATTCTGAGAGAAGTTTTCAACAGCATTTTAGCTACTCGTTTAATAAATACACATATAGTTATCTACATCTAACTCATAAACTGATGCATAAATAAATTACTTCTTTTATACATGTTGCATTGGGTTTGGTTTTGGATGACACAAAAAAAGCAAATCAGCATGTCAGGTACAATGAATGAGGCTGATAGCCACCCTTAAAACACATTTGAAGTGAAGTAAAGAAAAGAAATATATTACCTGATGAGCTGATTAAGGTCAGCCTCAGCCTTTAACTTAACAGGATCCTTGTCATTAAGCAATGAAGAGGCATTCTTCAGTACCAGACTGAATGTGCAAACCTGAAAAAAAATGCAGTGAGGGTATTACTCACGGCTAGTACTGATACAACAAAACTACACCCTGACTTACTAAGAAATTACAACAATTTGATCTCTAAGCAAAAAAATAGCAGACCAATTCAACTCCTTGAACACCTGATACAGATCCTACCGTACCAGTAGCTTACCATATCGTTTAGAGATAAAAAAAATAGCAACGCTCAAAGAAGACTTTGGGGAGATGAAGAACCAGGTGTTGCCAAACAAAATGCTACGACTCTGTACCAGAAGGAGCTCCTCTCCCTCTGTCGAGGTCTGGAGCTCTGTCGAAGTCTGGAGAGGGAGAGGAGAGGGGTCGGGACTGGGGAGAGCGTCGCTGAAGAGGGAGAGGAGAGGAGAGGGGTCAGACTGGGAGATAGGCGATAGGCGGGTTTAGGGTTTTGGCGAGAGGGAGAGGGAGAGGAGAGGCCTCGGACTGGGGAGGGGGCTGGGGGATTTTGCTCTCAACTGGAGAGTCCAGTTCCGAAAAATTGAAATCTAATCTGATGATCTGCACGGCTATTAAAGCACATCCAACGGACACAAATGCGAAGTAAAACAGGCCATTTAATTTGCAAAGCACCGTAGCCTTACTCTATATATATATATATATGATTCTAAAACAAACAGATAAAAACATTTATGAATACTAAAAATTATCCGTAATCATCTCCGTATCCGCAGAAACAAATATCTGAAAAATAAAAAAAGTACAAATACATATCTGTATATGTATTGGCATAAATCATATCTGTATTCGCAAACTATTTGTATCTGATTATACGAATATGCAAAAATTCGAATATGAATCTGAATACAGATAGATAGATAGATAATATCCCATATATATGTTTGCACCTCCAGTTCAATTATCTCGTGCAGGTATAATTAGAAGAGAGCATCATGCTCAAAACACAATTTGCTATAGCCGAAATTTTTATTGATAGTAAATAAAAAAAAAAAAAAAGATTTACGTAAATTTTAAAAATGAAAAGACAACTACTCGGTGGATGAAGTCCTTGCCCGAAAGAAAAAAGAAAAGAAAAGAGAGACGACGTACCAAACAGCCAGCAACGTAGAGGTTATTAATTACGCGGAGGCAACTAAATCCTGAGATAAGACCATTTGCTACTGTCGGTCGACTCGCAAGCAAGATACTAGTTCAGTCTTTTAAAAGATGCTACTTGTTAAAGTTTTAGAGACCTAATCTGTGACAATCTTCATATGTCATTTAGTTGCATAACTTGTTTATAACTACTCGATCGTTGAAAGTCCGACAGTAGGTTGTAGGTAGAGTAGAAAAAACGTGTCGTCCCGTGCCGTGCCGTGACCAAAATGTCAAGGGGTGGTCAAGGTAAACGAATGGTCACGCTGTGCCTAACGTGCCGTGACCATACGTGATTCACGGAACTCGTGTGATCATTTAATCATAATTTAGATTTAATTTATTCAAGATTCACTATTAAATTAATATCTAATGATCATAATTATACGTGACTCGCGTGACTACATGTCGTGCCAAAGTTTCAAAAGATGAGCACGACACGCGAATAGTCACGGCACATGACACGCGAGTCACGACACATAATTACACGCATGCCGTGCCGTTCCATGCCGTAACCGTGCCATCTTTCCCACTACAACTAGGTACCTAGAAATAATTATTTACTGGCTAAAATTGACATCTGGAATAAAAAAAATTATAAAATGAGGCAAGATATTTATTCAGGGACATTGTGTCATTTTTTCCCACTACAACTAGGTACCTAGAAATAATTATTTACTGGCTAAAATTGACATCTGGAATAAAATAATTATAAAATGAGGCAAGATAATTTATACAGGGACATTGTGCCATTTTTTCCACTACAACTAGGTACGTAGAAATAATTATTTACTGCCTAAATTGACATCTGGAATAAAATAATTATAAAATGAGGCAAGATATTTATTCAGGGACATTGTGCTATTTTTCCCACTACAACTAGGTACCTAGAAATAATTATTTACTGCCTAAATTGACATCTGGAATAAAATAATTATAAAATGAGGCAAGATATTTATTCAGGGACATTGGGTGTCAGGCTGGTAAAACAATTCCTAGCTTGTGGTCCGCTTCGAATCAGTCCGTGACTCGGATCGTTACTGGACCGAGTTGTTACTAAGCCAACTCATTAGTGGCTTGTCCAATTTAACGAGTTCGAGTTAGACCTAGTTCGCTCGCGAACTAGCAAGCCAGCTCCGCTTATTAGTGGCTAGGTATGAATTTGTATTAAATTTATGTTGTTCAGATCGATTTGAAAAACTTATTTTCTTACCAAAACAAAATTCAGCCAAATCTGCGTCTTAATTCAATTATGAGCTAACGTTTTAGCTCAACCTTCCCAGCTCTGTCCAGCTCATTCAATTGCTAAACGAGGCGATTACAAGATAGGTCTAGCTTAGTCCGGCTAACTCGTTGCCACTACGTATGTTGCTGGCTGTTTGGTGTGGCGTCCCATTCTATTAGGTATGGTGTTCCGCCTGGACGCCATATAATATAAGTAGTTGCCTTTCTATTTTCAAAATTTATATAAATCCTTTCCCATTTTTAATTTTTCTTTTTTTCCAATTTACCATCAATGAAAAATTCGACATATATAGATATAAATACGATTACTTTTATTAAAGAATTTGGAGTACCTTCCCAATCCCAACTATATGCAAAACAAAGGTTACTGATAGTTCGTCCTAGCCATGATTTACCACATCAAATGAGAAGGTATAACCACTGATTAGTTCACTATACCAGACATTCACACAGCATGAACAAATGGCATCTCCAGTCAAAACAAAACAATAAATCCAAAAGACCAGTTCTACCTACTTCTTCCCTCCATGTCCCATGGACCCCATCTGCTCGGGTTCCCACATCGCACTGGGCCCACCACCCCCACTGCAAATTTTCTTCTGTAAATGCTCAAGGCTCGCAATACGTTGCATGGATGTGGTGCGTCCTGTCTTTAGATGCATTGTGTCATCTAAAATAGCAGGGCCCGAGACCAAGGCTGCTGGATTTATTGTGGTCCCGTGGGAAGTTGTAGGACCAGTCACTGGCAGTGTGGGAGGATTTGATGCAAAGTACTGGTCAGGGTCATCTTGTACCGGCATTCTGATGTCAGAGGCTGCATCGGACGGGCTGTTTGAGTATGGTACACTGGGAGATGCTGACAAGTCAGGTACAGGTAACATGCTTGGGTAGAGAGAGCTTGTACCGGTTACCCTCTTCACAGAATCCTCTGCCATCTTTACCTAAAGAGAATAAAAAGAACATATTCATACCTGTTAAAAGAGTGGCAAAGGCTTTGTGATTAGGCATAGCAACAACCAAACCAACATAATTGAGACTAAACATATTTTTTAGGCGTATACATGAAATAATAAGACCAATTAGAAGACTGACATTTTTTTAAACATGTTACATATTTTTTAATAAAGAATAAAATGTGTATTATATAAATTTAAAATGAATTTTAATAGAAAGACAATAAAATGGGTAAGTTTTGTGAGTTTTAAAATTAAGAAGGGTAAATATGATATTATGAATTTTAGAGGGGAAAATACGTAATTTTGAAAATTTTGAGGGGTACAGAGGCGGAGCCAGGCTTTCAGACAATGGGAGTCAAATATATAAAAATTTTCTACTATGAATGGGGGTCAATTTCACACTGTCCATAATATTTTAGTTTAAACTATATTCAAAATAGGGTCTAAATACAAAAAAATTGAAAATGAATGAGGGTCAATTGACCCCCATTCATTGACTGTGGATTCGCCCCTAGAGGGGTATACATGAAATTTCCCCAAGTTCTAATTGATTAGGTCTAACATCAGGTGCTCTCAACCAGCTAGACTGACCCTAGGTCTTTATGTTGGATTTCATTTTACATTTATTGTTCTTTTTTGAACAATGAGGAAATTAAACTCCTCATTGGCACAGTGAAAATTTTAAAAAGAAAACAGAGAACTCAGGTATTTTTTTAAGTTTCAGTCAATACTTGTTGACCTGCTAGCTGATCGGATTAGATATAACACATTTAAAATAAGGAGAATCTAGAACGTATCCTTTTTTGTTACCAGTGCAACTTGACCAAAAACTTAAAACTCACCCCAACCAATTGCCAATTCTATTATTACACCTATATTTAACACGGTTTCATAATTACGTTGATATTAAAGGGCAAGATAACCAAAACCACCTCAACAAGTGTGTACAAGAATATATAATTTCATTATTTCAGGGGACCGGGCTGCAGTGAAATTGAGAAAGAGAAGGAAGAGTGAGTACCTTGGCCCGCATGGTCTCAACATCAGCCTTTAGTACTCTGTTATCAACAGCTGCATCGCTATACTTCTGGTTTATTTCAGAGAGGCGCTTCACCAAAGATGAGTTTTCGACTCTCAGTTGGGACACCTGCAGCAAAACATTGATAATATTAGATAGATAGTTTTGCGGATAAAAGTATCAGATGAACATGTAAACCCAGTATTTATTTCCATTTTGCTACATTTGTTTCAAAATGAGAAAAAAAAATGAACCCCTCTTCACCCAGTCCTTTCCCTGAAAAGTCGAAAAGACGAGGAAGCCTGTGTTTTCAATACGTATGGCTATGGACATCTTTGAAGTCTTGAGAGTTGACATTTTGCTGGGAGTATATTTGGCACTCAAAGGTGGTACAGAATTACGCAATACAATTTTCATTAGTTAAGAATGCCTTTACTATCGTTGCATTTTTATTTCACTTTTTCCAGAGAGAAAAAAAAAATGAAAAACGATTGGCTCGAGCGCTGATTTCATTTTTTTCTTATTCGAGCGGAGAAAAATGAAATTTAGAAAGCAGTGTGTAGCCGAATTGGTACTTCTGTTTCCGTTTCTCCCTACCAATCCTCCCCTCCCGAATTCTATGAAATTCCCCCATCTCCATCTTTCAAACGAGTGCTGATTTCATTTTTTTTCTTATTCGAGCAGAGAAAAATTGAAATTTAGAAAGCAGCGTGTAGCTGAATTGGTACTTCTGTTTCCGTTTCTCCTTGCCAATCCTCCCCTCCCGAATTCTATGAAATTCCCTATCTGCATTTTTCCTATACATTGAAAGCAAGATCTTTCCAAGTGCAGCAGACAGTAATCAATCTCCCCTCTTTCTCTTCTCTCTCCCAATTAGTAGTCTCCAATTGGTATTTAACCAAATTTAGTATAAAAATCCAAATTAGCTTAAATTGACCTGCAAAGTTCTTCTAGTTGACATTTACATATAAGTTTTGGCCTCTTATTCTAACAGTACTTCGAATAAAATTATGATAGATAAAAGATTGCAAAGGAGAATCTGCGGTTATTTGTTATTTTTATATTAAGAGTTTTCAACCACGAGTTTAGTTCGGTAAAAATGGAAAATAGTTTGTCAGACAGGATGCTAGCCAAGTATAATAAGTTTCATAAGAATAGAAAGAAACAAATAAATATTCTTTTTAACACCCAATTAACGGGTTCCTAACTTTTGACATGTCATGCTAGTAATGGATAGATCAAGTATGGATACAAGATCATATGGATATGGGTAAGATCAACAGACCATTGACAGGAATTTGCTTTCAATTTGACCGGATTTCATGTAGGCAGATACCATAGAATTCTTATTAAATCTGATCCAAATTATCACTCATATACATAATTTCTTTGCTAATTCGGAAGGAGTTTCTATGGAGATCGGTAAACTTAGCTCATATTGATGAACTTCAGCATTTCTCTGACAAAGGCAGATTCCACACTAGTTATTTGCATATTGTGGCAATTTGGAGAATGAATTGACCAAATTTTGCACCTCAAATCACAAATCCATCCTAAATTATGCTTCCATCTTGAAAAACGAGGGAGATTCTTTAGCATAATCCATGGGGTGGATCTTAATGCAACCCAAAGGGTGCTTATACTCCTAGGTCATGTTTGGTTGTGTAGTAAGTTGTGGATTAAACCCTCTACTCCACCTTTAAGAAAACCAAACGAGGAGTAAATTTGGAGTAAGATTGAGTAACATTTCAGTTAATCCGGAGTAAGTTACTCCACTTCTCTAGGTGTAGTAGCTTACTCCACATGTGGGTCTCGCAGTTAGTGTAACATCATGTTACAATCTTCTCTCTTCATGAGCTTACTCCATCAAGCTCCGACCAAACATGATTATTTTAATCTATCTTAGCTCGGAGTTAGCAATTTAATCCGGAGTAATTTTACTTCACAATCAAACATGACTCTATGGTTTTAAATTTTTTAATTATATATATTGAAAATTAATTAATTTTTTTCTTTTAACTTTTTATATATTTCAGCCACTCTCATGAAATATCAAATGTGTGCTTGTAGCCTGTTCGTTAGAATTTAAAAACAGGAGAATGAACAGCATGCTTTGCACTCTGACAATCTTTAATTGAAGATTATGACCGGCCAGCTTTAAACTGAAGAGTAGAATTAAGAGAGCAGATTTCATTCCTATGCTTAGAAGTGAATAATATTGAATCACGTGTTGGCAACAACAGAAAAGAAATATAATAACGAGGTTCACAATTACACATATAGCTTCAAGCCTCGATACCACTGAATGCTGGACCCCTTTACCCATTCCTGAATCTACCCTTTACTTAAAAATAGTTCCTCACGAGGTTTTGATATAATATTTTACTAGTTGGTAGTTTGTTACTTTGTTGCTGTGTTTTTGTCCATTTACAGCAACCCTCGTAAACTAAAATTTCTGCGATGTATTACTTAAATGGGTTAATGCTTTTTTTGGCAAAATACAGTATTGGTGAAATTCAGAAATGACAAAGAAGCTTCAAAAACAGGAACAAGGAAAACAAAATATGCTTTGTTGTTTTCAAAAAAATGAAAAAAAATGGTGTGAAAACACCAAAGTAAATAAAAAAGTTGAAACAAAATGTTAACCTGTGCCTCAAGTTCAGTTAAATGAGCTTGCTTTCTTCTTCTAGAACGTCTTGCTGACTCTCGGTTCGAAAGCATCCTACAATTATAGACAATTTATAAGATAACAGATTATATGCAAAATCATGATAAAATAAAAATTCACGAGTGTCTTATTTCCTATAAAAAAATGGCCACACATTGCATAGAACTGAACTGTGTGTGTTCAGCACATCCCAAAAAGGTTAGCAAAGAGAAAAACAAGCTACAAAAAACCAAAATTTGATTCTCACACTGTATCAGTATGTACAGGACTGGGATGATCACAAATTTCATTTTTTTTATATATATTTCTGAATTTTTAGGCCTTTTTGACGTTGAGTTAATATTTCAATTCAAGTTAAGGCAAGGAAGAGTAATGTACCGATGGTTTAACCATTCTGATTTTTGTATCTCTCTCTGTTTATTTTCATACTGAAACCCACCAATCCGTACCAGTCAAGTTTGTTATACCTATGAGTCGACTCAAATGAGAGTTACCTTCTCATTCGCTTGGCATCAACAGGATCCATATTTTCAAGGTTTTCAAACTCTCCCTCTAAATCATCATCTTCCTGACTGCTCGGACCCGCTTGTAGTTGATTTTACTGAAATTTCTGCATTTTCAGTATATGCTGAGCTGGACTTACACTAGGCCCACCAGCAGCTTTATTTTGCACAGAACCACTGCTATTTCCTGGTAATATCAAAGAGAGTAAATATTAGGGCCTTAAGAAATGTATTCGGGTGACAGGTTACCAGACCCGCTAAATGAAATTATATGAAGATAGAATGGAACCTCTGGCAGAGGATTGAGAATCAAACTGAGAAGAGTCAGACATCTGAGATTTCGCATCACCTAAAGGTGCTTCTGGGGGTTGAGATATACCATTTGTACCCTGCTTATTTCAAAAAACAAAATAGAAATAAATAGAAGGAAACCATGTCATAGTTTTTAATATGTTATGACTTGAGCACTAACAAGAACTATCGTAAAGAGGGAAAAACAAAGGAACTGAGAACAGCTGGTACTAACAAGTTTTAATCTGAAATTAACAAGGGGCACCTAAGCTATACCATGCTGGTACTGACCTGTCTGTCTTGGTATCAGTCCTTAGAAGATGATTTCTCCAAATTATTTTTTACATACAACAATAGTAGTCATTTTTTCCACTACGACTAAGCTAAAATTGAAACTCAAATTCAACCAAAAGAATAAAATTGCCCACCCGAGACATGGCAACAGCCTTGCAATAGATATCAAGCTGTTGCTTCAGATGCTGAGCATATTCTCTGGATCAGTCGCGGCCTGCCGTTCCAAAGCCGGTGGTTTGATTTCCACCACGTCATCACCTCCACTACCAACCAAGCTATTTCCTACTCCCCCATTAGCACTCGAGCTCGTGCTAGGGTTAGGGTTAGGGTTTATATTTTTCGGTACGCTTGAGTTGGGGACAGCCTTCGGGCTGAGCATCGCTGTTTCTTCTAGAAATTTCTGGAATAACCATTCCGAGGGGCTTCCGGTTCATCGCCGACGCGAGGCTCTCCTGAGGTGGAGTAGGCGGACGACGGAGCTGGCGGCGCAGATGATGAAGTCCAGAAGGTCTCCCGCGATGTCATCCACAGAGAATGCTCTGTCCATGGACGACTCCAATGAAGGAAAAAAAAGGTGCGATAGATTCTGTTCAAGGATTTGATGGTTACTGAGAGATGGAGGTGAGGAGAGAGAGAGAGAGAGTCGCAAGTTCTGATTTGGTGGCCGCACAAGGGAAGGACTAAGGAGAGAGAGATAGGGGACAGAGGTAGAACTATTAGGTGGAGATGGTGTATGATCGGACCGAAGAAAGGGATTTTTTTTAAAACCGTAAATAAAAAAATTAAATCTACGAATCCAACATGATGACACCAGGTTTTACAAAAACCATCAGAACCGAGATGCCATCTCGGTCCGAAGGAATTTTTTTTCTCCGGACCGAGATGCCATCTCGGTCCCCATCTTTTTTTAATTTTCCTAGCAGCTCACGCCACAGAAATCCACAAATACTTCCGGACCGAATTGGCATTTCGGTCCGGAAAAAAATTTCCCTCCGGACCGAGATG
>JAJGRW010001319.1:1610402-1663444 GCA_025461045.1 Carex parvula
CCCTTAATTTTTATTTTATTTATTTTTTGCCAGTGAAGCTCATAGACAGTTTGTATTAGAATGTATCGTGCTATTACAAAAAAACTGATACTCTCAAGTCTCAACACACCAATGCAAACCAGGTCCTTCTAAGTTCTAACCAATAATTACATGAAGACTACTATCTAAAATTTACAACCAAAGCTTTACTCAAAAAAATTTACAACCAAAGCACTATATTAAAGACTACAACCAAACTATCAAAAAATATTGAGAGTAAGATTAATAGAGAGAGTATCAGAGCATGCCACATATATTAAAATTCAGTGGGAAAGCACTATAAATCTTGGTAGAAATTCGTAAGTATGAATTTTGTCTCCAAAATTATATGAATTAATTACTATGAATTTCTGTAAATTATATGGCATTGGCGAACCTTCCAATTTAATTAATTTTGTGTCCTTTGTTTGCTTTGCCTTTCAGATGGTTGAAGCGACGTGCTGCAGAATCTTTTGTAAAGGTTCCCTTCTTCGGAGTGGCCGTCTCTCCATTCTGCATTGTTTTTATAGGCGCATCTCCTTGAAATTTTTTTAGAAATCATAAATAAAAAATAATAATTTATCAAAAATCACAAGAATCGAGATATCATTTCAGTCGGAAGTGTTATTTTTTTTCGGGACCAAATTGCTATTTCGGTTCGAGCCGTTTCACAGATTTAAAAAAAAAAATGATGTAGCTGTTAGGGTAAAACTTGTAAAAACACCTCGGACCGATGACAATTCGGTCAAAAAAAATATATATATTTCGGACCGAAATGACATATCGAATCTTATGATTTTTGTAAAAACCAAAGCAATCAAGTTGGTTTGATAAAATATTTTTATTTATTTATGGTTTCTAAAAAACTTTCCATCTCCTTTGCTTGGATTGGTGGAGATATCATGGTAATCATAGTTTTTTATTTATTTATGGTTTCTAAAAAAATTTCCAATCTCCTTTGCTTGGATTGGTCAAGATATCCTGGTAATGATACTATGTTACTTGTATCAAAAATAGAAAATCATTTAAATATCAATTGGTGAGTATCATTTCAATTGAAAATCTAAAATAGTACCCACCATCTATCTTAAATGGGCTGGGTTGTCCGACTCTTGTGTATGCTACTGCTAGTGTGACTATCGCTCAACTGCAATTGCATGCGACTGTGACTATAGTTGAGCGCTGTTTTGAGAGTCCATAAATAAATAGTGCTGTTTTGAGAGTCCGTACGAAAACCTAGCTTATCGCCCCCGGCACCCCCCCCCCCCCTCCCCCCCCACAACTCTGCCTGTTCCGCCTCAGCCCCCTCAACACCGCCAGCTCTGCCTAACTCCCAACACCCCCTCCGCTCCGCTAGCTCCGCCTCCTTGCTGCTTCGTCCCCTAAACCCGCCCCCCAGTTCCGCCTCTTCCACCCTCAGCCCCTCAGATCCGCCTCCTTGCCGCTGGCACCGTCACCTCTGTGCTGCTTGCTCTGCCGCTTCGTTTGTCGCTTGGCCTCCAGGCGCGATGGCGCTACTGTAGCACTCCTTTTTTATTTACTTTCTGTAAATTAGGAAATAAATATTTAGTTTTTGTGATGATGATGTCGTGAGTTGTTTTGTGCTGCTTCTCGCCTCTTCATTTGTCTTTCAGAATTCTTTAGAGGTGACTGTCCTAGACTGGTTGATTTAGTTCTCAGTCTGGTTTGATTCAGTGCCTTCGCGGCTGATGGGTGACTGCCCCGGTTCGGTCGATTCAGTTCCCGATCTGGTTGGATTCAATGCCCTCTCAGCTATGATATGCGTACGGATGAACCCATCACTAGGCCACTATCACTCTACTCAAGCAATGATGACCAATTTGTATCCCCAGGATGCACATACCCCTGTGCGTTTTTAGTTCTGTTTAGTTGTATGTTTTTCACAGATACTAGTGGTCTAATCTTATATAACAGCTATTTTGTATCTTGTTCTCTCAATGAAACTGCCTACGGATTTTTAACCAAAAAAAAAAAAAATTTCTTCACAGAAGAAATTCAGACTAAATTAATTTTCAAATATGGAAGGAAATTCCTCTTTACACTATAATTCAGATCCAACGCGATGTGTAGAATGAGATTTAAGTCGTCCGTTTTAATTATTCTAAATGGATAGATAGGTATCAAATTGATTTTAAGGAGATTCTCATATTTCCAATGAAGTAAGACTTTATTAAAATCATGATATATATCATCAATATCGATCTCCGAACTTGACTTGACTCTCTTCTCTTATGATATTTAGTTACATAATAGACTCAAATATGTATGGAAACTTGCTTTATGTTTCACTTGCTCTCTTGATTCATATCTACGCTACGCTACTGCTACTGCTACTGACTCCTCCAGTGCTCTCCTTATACAAAGGTTCTCTCAGGCAAATGATCGAACACATCAATCGTGTGGGTGACATGATTGAATCTTTCCTTGCTGAGCGCTTTAAACCAGCTTCCTCGATATAAATAATTAAGAATAATTGGCCCAAAACCTCGAGTCCCTTTTGATGCAATCAATCTACACCGTTCCCTTCAGAGCACATGGATTTGCCAAATCATCTCTCTACTCTCTAGCAGTGTTATCAGAACCGGACTGGACTGGTGGTTTAACCGGAAAAAACTGGACCCAGTCACTAGTCCGGTTCAGTTCTCCAGTTGATCGCTTAAGGCAATGAACCATTCATAAGCGATTAAACCGTGCGTTTTTTATTAGAAGTCGTTGATTTAAACCGACATAAAACCGCGGTTCAAAACAGATTTATCTAAATCTCCGTCTCCTACTGATCTGCGATATCATATATTTCTTTTCTCCTTTCTCAAATCTTCTCCAATTTTCCTGCCATTTCTTGTCTTTCCTTTGGTGGTAAAGATGGGAAGCTGTTTTGAAATCTCCTTCAAATCTCCCTCTACTTCGATCTCCTCTATGCTGTCAATTTGGTTGTGGCTCAATCTCGTTTAATAGACTTTGTTTGAATCCGAATTACAAAAGAAGCTCCTAAGATCAAGAACTGTAAGTAAATTTATGAAAATTTTGAGTTAATTTTATTGAATAGATCCATGCATATAAGTTGTTTGATGAAATGCTCAAATCAAAGACATTTTGGCATGAGATTTCCACTTAGACCGCACTAGATAATTTTCCTTTCTTGGTTGTACTGTTGTATATCTGAGAGCATAGCACTAACTAATAGGATATAGTTGTAAATTTCATGTTTTGCTTGTGTATATGTGGGGGTATAAAACTTAAAATCAATTAACTATGTACCTTTGTTGTTTACCAGTACCGGTCATGAATAGTGCTTTGCAAATAAAAGAAGAAAAGAAAAGTTTGATTTAGCAATGTCCAAGTGGATGATTAATGTCAAGGTGTCTTTTTTTAAGAATCGTAACTTTTAGTTTTTAAACTTTATTGATAGTTAATTTTCTTAGTAATTTGAAATGTTAAACTTTTATCTTTGATGTATGTGGCTACTTGAGGTGTGTGAGACTATTTGTAACAATTGACTTGCTTTTTTTACTTTGAAATGGTATTTTGGTATTGTTAATTGTCTCTTATGTCATTGATGTGTACTAGTACATCCTATTGTAATTTAAGGACCTTCATGCAAATTTTTGAAGTAAGAATGTCTATTATGTAAAATGTGGCATTCATTCAGGCATAGACGAAAAATTAATAACCTGTTAGTATTTCAGGTTATAAGTTATAAATGTATTAAAAAATCAGCAGTTGAACCGATTGACCCACTAGTCCAACCAGTGAACCAGTGACCCGGAGTTCTACCGGGTCGATGTTTGGTTCGGTTATGATAACATTGCTCTCTAGCATTATGTTAGGTTAGTTAGACTTGTCAAATCTCCGTCTTCCCGCCTCCAAAATTTATGCCAAAATATTTGACAAAAATCATTAAAGATGCCTACGCAGGGGGCGCAGTAGGGTGCAATCCCAAAACCAGAGATAGGCGCACCACAAGGAGCTCCAGAGGGAGGAACTTGAGCCGGCTATCCGAAGCACCTTTGCCTAGAAGGGATACTGCCAGTCTGCCGCGTTCATGACTGGGGTTATCCCGTCTGGGTCCCTGTGTAGCAGTTTAGCTATCGCTACGGGCTACGGCATTTGGGTTTTGGGAGCAGGCCGGGTCGGTATTCTATATCTAGGTTCATAATTTGTTCGGTCGTGTCATTTCTTGGTTTTCTTTAATTCAGTGTTTAGGTTTGGGGTTCACAGTCTGTTTAAACTAGTTATTAGTATCTTGGTTTCTGTGGTTCAGAGTTAGGATTTTCGGGCTTTGGGTGTTCTGGGATAGTTCTTTAACTATTAATGTGAAACTTTTTATTCTTTTTTTCTGGTAAAAATGTTAATATGGGTTGAAACCTGTAAACTGTAAAGAACTAACTTCATGTCTTGCTTCGTATTTCTGTCACTTGTGTTTTGCAAATATCATTTTTTTTTCTTTTGATTTGAGTTGTAAAGATTCTTTAATGTAAATATTGTGTCATCGGGTATGGTTTACCAATACCGTACTGAACAGTAACGCGTATGGTACTGTTATATCTGGTACAATGTGCCAGTACGGTAGTACCGCACTGGACATTATCAATTACAAGATTTAATCCGTACTAGAAAGCCACCAAACATATTTTCAGCAATATTAATTGGTTCCAATTTTTTCCAGACTATTTTAATTCACTTTTTAATGTTGCTTCTTTAATAATTATGTGTTGGTCCCTCTAAAGGCACCTAGAGGAGGTGAATACTGGGTCTTTTGAAATTTAAAGCTAATTTATTATAACTATCGTGTGTACGTTATTCTTAACGGAAACTCGAATAACGTTAAACTAAGCAAGTGTGCGTAAAGTAAATAGAAAAGTTAAGAGACATTTGACACACGAGTTGTTTACGGAGTTGGCACTAACACCTACATCTCTGGGACTTCATGATTTTCGAGATGGCGCGTCTTTCTTTACCCAATGAGAAAAGAGTACAAGGTGGAACCGCTGAGCCTTTACAAACCTTGAGAAGTCACACGGTCCGAGCACGGAAATAGCTCACGAGCACTAAAGGCTCAAGTATATGAGTCAAACAAGATGATTACTCAAGGATCACTCTACTTCTTACAATATATTGATTGTGGTTGAGTATGCTTGAGATTGGAGTATAAATATTGAAGTTGTTTGTACAAGCAACAATGACTTTTTCTAGATCTGAAAAGAATTCAGAATATTGCAATTGTGGGCGGCTAGAGTGATAATTCAAACCTAGATTTTGCTTCAATTTATAGAGAACTGTGCAAAAATTAGATATTTAGTCTTAACCGTTGCAACGGTAGATTAACCGTTACAACGATTGCCACCAAAGTATAGGTTTGGCTGCCTTCGTAACCCTAACGGTTATTAACCGCTGCAACAGTTGTCACAACAGTTATTCTCTAGAAATTCTGAGTAATTCCGTTGCAACGGTTATTTAACTGTTACAACGGTTAAGGTAAAATACCTCATTCTCAAGCACACTTTATCAATTTTACAGATTTCTAAACCTAATCTCGAGATGATTCTTCTAGCTCCAATAGTTGATTCTTCATGACTTATCCTTGATTAATTATTGCAATTAATTATGTATTTTTGATGTGTACTTTAGCAATTCATATCGTCATGAACCTGCACAATATTTCAAGACACAAAACTGTAAAATTTAATTAATATATATTTTGCAAATCTAGTCAAATAGACAAGTAGATTATGACACAATCCAACATTACGATGGTTTTTATTTCCCACAATTAGTACAGTTATATCTTTATATTTTTGGTACATAGTTTTTTCTTTGTTTTTTCATATTATATTAACACAAAAGAACCGTCTAGATTTGTTTTTTCATATTATATTCCCACAATAATGTGTCTAGAGGGACATGGTGTCTTTAGTATTGCAGCCACAAAAGAACCGAGATTTGTCAGTGCATAGTTGACAAGTTATGTTTTAATTCCAGTAGATTTCACTGTAGAGGATTCTCTATTTTTGTTCTTTCTATTTTTTGTTCATTTCAAGTGAAAGTGCTGTGATGAACTTATATCATTATATTAAATTATTAAGCTTTATATTACTATTACTATTATTATTCTTAATTCTTTTTTTGCAAAATTTGTTACATTTAATGTTGATAGGTGAGACACCGCTGTTTTATGCAGCTAGAGAAGGCCGATCTGCCCCAGACCTTCGCTTAGCATGCATTTTTTTTTTTTTTTTTTTTTTCCAATTTTTGGACGTTATCAACAATAACGTCCCGAATTCTTTTTATTTTTTCCACTTTTATTAGCTATTAATTGATTTGAATTATCAGGGTATTATGGTTTATAACGGTCTTCTTAGATTTCAAATTTCAGCCAAACGGTCCCCATTATTGTTTTTATTTTCCTATTGATTAAAAAATCGGCTGTATGAATGATACAAGAATTAATCCTTACTGAAAAATCACCTAATTTAGCACCAAATTTTCAGCAGTATCGGCTCTAATGTTTTGTTAGACTATTTTAATTCACTTTTCACTGTTGTTTCTCTAATGATTATGATGGATGAATTTTTGTCTATGTTGGATAGAATATGAGCATGCTTCTTGTATGCAGTAAATTAACTAGCCGACCTGACCCGAATCAAGCCCAAGTCAAACTCGTCTCATGAATATAACGATCCGAGTCAAGCCCAGCGTGACTCTGATGCCTGGCTCGTGATTGATTTGTTAGAAATCGAGTAGAGCCAATGTAGCTTACATTTTTTTTTAAATTAAATTTAATTGTTATTTGTTATAATATTTTTTTTTTTAAGAAAAAGGCTGAAGACCAGTCCTGAGAACTTTTATACGATCTTTGTCTAAAACCCCTAATTAATTAGTACATCTAATAGTTTTAAGAAAAAGGCTGAAGACGAGACATTTTTTTTTCCTAATTAGATATTCAAGCCTAGACAAATTCAAAACTATATGCTAAGTTGATTTTTATTTCTTTTTTTTATTCTGCCGTTTTTTAGCTATTTCTTTTTTCTGTTTTTATGCTCAATTGTCTTGAGCAACATTGTTTTCTCTTATCCTTTACAGTTACAGCCCCTTGTAACTACAAAATGATTAATGGAATGAGGGATAGACCCTCTTTTCACTAAAAAAGCCATCAATGTACTAAGTTCAATGAAACTAAAAAAAAGAAAAAAAATACTCACTAAGGATGTTGAAAATTAGGGGTAGGCAATTCAAGAGCCAAACATGAATCCGTCCATAATATACGGACAATATTTTTTTTGTTTTTGGATTTTTTAAATATGAATATGTCCTTCAATATCTATAAATTAAGGATCCTTCATCTGAATATCAAATTTGTGACTTTTCATACAGAGAATATTGTCTTTTGTTATTAGATCAAAGACTGATTCTCAATATATATACAATCTAACACTACAGCAAACCGTTGCTTCAGCGGCCGGTATCAGCGACCGTGGAAATCGCCGGTCGCTGATTACCCAAAAAACCAAAAAAAAAAAAGAAATTAAATATTTCCGGCGACGAAACAGTCAGAAACATTCAGCGACCGGCGCCAACATCTTTCAGCGACCATTTGGGCCCGGTCGCTGAATATCTCGGTAAAAATTGTCGCGCGAATCCTTCTCTCCCATTTTTCGTCTCGCGCCGAATCCGAATCCTCTCTCCCATTTTTCATTTTTAGGTTAGATTAAAAAAAAAAACACGCGCCGAAGGCCGCCTCTGCCTCTGTGACCCCTGACCGACCCCGCCCCCGACCCTCCGACCCCGAACCCCGAACCACGATTGAACCCTCCGACTCCGACGTCGCTGAGAAGATTCGGATTTGCCTCAGTTCTGTGGCCGACTCCGACCCCGAACGCCGACTTCCTCGATCGTAAGCTGTTCTATTTGCCTCAGTTCTATCTTGTTTTTGAATCAACAACTTTGTTCGCAAGTAACCAGAGAAATCCGGTTCAGCCCAGTAGTAGAGAAGGGAAGTTCAAAACTTCACTGGTTAAAACTTCAAAACGATTTAGTAAAATTGATCAATCTGGTTAAAATTGCTCCATTTGAGGTTTAGAGGAAGGGAAGTTCAAAACGATTTAGTAGAGACTACAAGCTAATTAAGTAGTAGGTTTTTTTTTTATCTTTTCATTTCTTACCTTCACAAATTGATCAATCTGTTGTCAGATAACTAAATCGATTCGATCTGAGAGATTTTTCCTACCCTTTTTCTGTAATTTATATTAATTTATTTAGAGAAATTTGTTTGGTACGTACTTGTACCATTAATATTCATCAGATGTATTAGTACTGTTATTTTGGCAATATCATTGAGTTTCTCTTCTAATAGTAACTTTCTTGATCTTCAATTAGTGGTACAAAGGCAGACATATTTCATTTCAGTTATAATTTGATAACTTGTTCTGCAATTTTTAGGTTTAATGTGAAAAATTGTAAAAGGCAGATGCATGTCTAGATTGCAAAATATAAAATTGTTGTCATGTGTGTCTAGATAATGTGAAATTTTTTTTGCTTTTGTGCTTGCTTTGTTAGAGTTATTTATTAAGTTACTGACGTGCATGTGTGTTACAAGGCATGAGCCTTACCAATATATATAGAGTTGTATTGTAAGCATGTTTAATTGATCCTTGTGCTGACCCAATTCTTTTATTGTATAAATTTCACCCATGGTATAATATGACATGATTTGAACCATGCACCTATCAGGAACCTTGGTGAAATTTTGTTAGCTTTGCATCAATGGAACCTTGAAACAAAACCTTGAATAGATATCTAAACTCCTTGCTAATACTATGTATCAGTTTGTCTCATTCTATATACATATTTTGGTTTTAGGTTGTAGAAGAATATAGTTTAAGTTTGTGAGGAAAGAAGGAGAGGGGCAGGGGTCGATCTTCAAGGGAGTAATTGTTTGTAATCAGGCAAGTTTTCTCTCTTTCTTAATTATATTATCAATTATGTACTATAGTTTGTTAGTTATTAATTCTATGTTGGTTAATTATATTAGTAAACCGGAACATTTAGTATGCCTTTTAGATTTATACCCGTTCAAAATTAATCTGATAGAGATTAATTTTGAATAGTCCCCGTTTTGGGACTGCTCTTTGAATGCTTTGTCTCATCTAGGATGTGAAGAAATGTATGTGGGTCTAGTATTTAAGAAAAATTTGGTATCATTTTCCCTTGTTGTTCCTACGAGTACGTATTGAATTACATGTCCAAAATGATGTGTTTCTAACGCGTACTCGGGGAACTAAGGGGAAATGCTGCCGAATTTTTCTTAAATATTAGATTCACATACATTTCTTCACTACTGAGACATAGCATTCAAAGAGTGGGATAGGATTGTACACCGGCCCTGTGTAAGCCCCAAAAGAGTAATGAGTTTGGACCTATGAATATTTAATGATATTATTTCATTGAAGTGTCAATATACTAAGCAAGGCATTACTTTAAGTTTATTTTTGACCTCGTGTGCATTTAATTTTATTTAGAACTAATCAAGGCAAGGCAAGGGCCGGGAAGGGCAGCGTCATCTCTCTCTCTCTGGTACGTATGTTAAATTCATACAATATGTAGTGTAGATGCCGCTTGTATGGCTGTATACAAGTCCTGTTGCATGGATGATGCAACAAATAATTCTGAATTTCTTCCATGACTTGCTTTAGAGGGTCCGTTATCAACTGATGATATCTGGAGGGTCTAAAGTATAGATCTGGACTTTTTGTTTGTTTGAGTCAAATTTTCGTTTGAATGCTAAAGTAATAGAATTTGTTGTTATAAATTGAATGAACTAAGGTGTAGTTAGGTCATGTTTATACAATGTTGTTATAAATTGTTGTTGTAAATTGCATTTAGGTCATGTTTATACAATATCTTAATTATAAATGTATGTCATGATTAGGAGAAATGGAGGGTGATCGTAGTTGGATGTACGGTCCTCGTTACGTGAACAAGCGAATGAATCCCACATTTGTTAAGGGTGTTGAGAGTTTTTTTGAATATGCATTCAGTATTCAAGAAAATATAATTAGTGGTGATCGCATTAAGTGTCCATGTGCCAAGTGTGGGTGTACTAGATGGTTGGATAAGGAAACCTATCGGAAAACACCTGATGAAATCGGGGTTCCGACTTTTTTACGAGAAGTGGTTCATGCATGGTGAGGAATATACCCAAGTGGAACAGAGCCAACCCGAACAGAGCCAACCCGAACAGAGCCAACCTGAGGTGGAGTCGCCAAATGCTATGGTGGACATGCTTCTTGATGCTGCAGGTCCGTCTTTTGAATGGAATGCGGACGAACCCCCGAATCAACAAGCTCAAGAGTTTTATAACATGATGAAAGCGGCAGATGAGCCGTTATGGGATGGTTGTGATAAGGAACATACTGTCCTTGCATGTGTTACCGAACTCTTTAGCATTAAAGCCGACTGTGGCATAACCAAGGAGGGATTTAATCGGATCATATCGGCCGTGAAGAAGTGGCTTCCGAAAGAGAACAGGTTGCCTCCAAATCAATATCAATGCAAGAAATTAGTGAAAGGGTTGGGATTAAGTCACGTGAAGATCCATGCTTGTCCGAATGATTGCATGTTATACTACGGTGATAATATTTCCAAAGAGAAGTGTGATGTCTGTGGACATAATCGTTTCAAACAAGACAAACCAGAAAAACACCACGAAACGGTTATCGTATAAAGAAATGCGGTATCTTCCAATCGGTCCGAGGTTGCAGAGGCTCTTTTTGACTTCTACGACCGCTGAACAAATGCGTTGGCATAAAGAAGGAAAGCGGGAAAAGGAAGGGGTCATGGTTCATCCTGCTGATGGAGAAGCCTGGAAAGAATTTAATCGGTTGCACCCAGATTTTGCAGCAGACCCTAGAAATGTTCCCCTTGGGTTTAGTTCAGATGGTTTCTCTCCTTTCAATATGGGGGGTCGGTCTTACAGCAATTGGCTGGGATTTCTAGTCGTTTATAACCTTCCTCCAGCTCTGGTGATGCGCGACAACAACATATTCCTGTCCCTGGTGATACCAGGGCCCAATAGTCCCACTAAAAGTTATATTATAATATAACTTTTATAGAGATCTTTGATAACAAAATAATATTAATAACGAAAATAATAATAATAACTACAATAATATAATGTTGTTGATGATGATGATGATGTATTGCATATATTATCGTATTCCTTTTTGCTATTTTTTTTTTGAGTTCCTACAATACAGGTTGAATATCATCCATATATAATTTATTGGTGTGCTCGTCAGGACTACTCAAGATATATGTGTCAAAATGAACATTAATTTCCAAGCAAATGTAGCCCCTATTTAAGATCGGGGCTATTAAGTAACTGGAAAAACACAAATTGCTGGTGTTGAATGAAAAACATAGATTTTTTGGAGTAGCTTTGAAGATATTTTTTCTACAGCTATGACTTTACCTTTAATAAATACAACTTTTTTGTTAGTTGTGTGCCACGTGTTGGAGACCGGCAGCCAAAAGAGAAAACTGGAGAGACCTCGTCGGATGAAGTGCGCGTCTTATTTGGAAATGTAAAGAGATTTTGGGAGAGGATTTGGGGCATAATTATTGGGGCATTAGAGCCCTCCTCACTAAAGATTATAACCAAATAACTATAAAACAGTTCTAGTGATAACTATTAACTGTCTCTACCAATCAGTTCTCATTGAGCATTTCATCAAATAGATGGTGAGCACAGGATTCTATTCACCCACCACACAAAACAAAATCAACTTTTTAATAAAAAATATAAAATTAACCTCGAAATGCCTCCCGTCCAGCTTCTTGATCATACGCAAGAGGAACCTTGCCGAAGGATTTGAGCTCGGTGATGACGCCATTCCTCTGGAAAACCCCCAGGCCGACACGTGCCATCAGCTGCATCACCTCCTCCTTCACTTTCGGCTTCACCAATGGATGCAATCGTACAGAGGCATGATCTCCCTCTCTCTCTCTCTCTCTTAAACCCTCTCGTCGACTTGTTTCGCAAAATAGAAAAAAAAAGGAAATGGGAGAAGCGAGTTACAATATGGGCTTAATTTTAATTTGGGCCTCGGGCCATGTTTTTGGTCCAGAGTTTATTTTTTATTTGTGAGTAACAACTTGGACGTTTTGGTATTGCAAACAAAATAGAAAACATTTATAATGAATATGATACATTTATTGGATTTTGGCCAGTAATTAGCAGTGTTCTAAATAGCGCGCTATAGCGCCGCTATAGCGTTTTTGGACCCTAAACGCTAAACTATGGCATGAAAATACGCTAATTGCGCTACGGCCGCTATAGCGGTAATAGCGGTCCTCTATAGCGCATAGCGTGCAGCGCGCTATTTGCGCGCTATGCATATTAGGTTTTTTTAGACAATTTATATGGGCTTAAATAAATATCCATAAAATTTATTTTGTATAGAAAAAATAAATAGAATGAATCATGATGCTTAAAATATTTTGTATAGAAAAATATCGATAGTTTATGATATTATTATGGATATTTTGAACCGTGGACTTTTGTACTAGTTCAATATGAATATTATAATTTCTTAATTAATTTGGTGTTATTTATTGTTCTATGAAACTTTAGATAATGTTAATATATAGTACAAATATATAAGATAATTTTTGTAAAAAAAAAAAAAAACGCTATTTGGGATAGCTTCCGCTATAGCTACGCTATTCGCTATAGCTTTTTTTTTAGCCTTCCCGCTATGACGCTATAAACGCTATTTAAAACATTGGTAATTAGAGAAGCCTCAGAGGAGCATTTGAGCTACAAACTTATCTACAAAATGTAATTTGCTTTTATGGTGCATATTGGCCATGTTTGGATACTTTTCATATTATATCGTGCTAAGAACAAAATAAAACACATTTCTTAACGACCAAAAAAATAAAGAGAAAGATGGCGTCTGACACTCAGCATTAATTTCTTAACGACCAAAAAAACACACATGACTAACCAAGCCAAAAAAGTATAGAGAAATATGACATTTATACTCAACCTCTCTTCATTGTGTCATAAATTCAAACAAATAATGATTTCAACTTTGGATCAATCCCTCTCTCCTCACTTTCTCTCACAATCTCCTTATTGTTGTATTTCATAATGCAGAAAAGAAAAAAAACACACATGACTAACCATCACAAAAAAGTATAGAGAAAGATAGTATTTGACGCTCAACATCATTGCATCTCAATTCAAATAGCTTAATCAAATAACTTATGGTAGGTTCCGATTCAAACAATAACATAACCACTCATCATATTTCAATATTTCTCAAGGGTACGCATGAAATTATTTTGGAAAGAAGGTTCCGAATTTCCGATTAATCTATATTTAACAAAACAAAAGAAATAAAGAAATTCCAACCTGGCTTGCCTAATTCCCTCATTGGCCCCAATCCAATTTCATTTTCCTAAATGCTTAGAGAAAAGGTTCGACCTCATTTGCCAGCTTAAAGATGTTTATGGTGAACCATTCCTGCCCCCCGCCCTCGAGAGCCTTTCAATTAAATCTTGCTTCATCACAGACAAAATCTCAGCTGGGTCTTTGCAAGGACTTACCTCCCGGACCCACCTGACATTAAAGGATATAATAACTATATATTACATGTATACCTAAAGAGGTCCTTAGTTCCCTAACCAATCTCCTGAATCTCCGTATTGAGGAATGCATATTGCTTACCTCAATTGGTGGGTTCGACACACATAGCACCTTTGAAAACCTCATTATATGGTTCTGCCCCAGCCTCATGACCTTTGAAACATCATTAGTTGTTGCAAGCTGCAGTGACACTATTGAATTAACATCATCATCACGCGGGAGGAGAACAAAATATAGTACTCTAAAATGTGTTGAACTATGGGGCTGTATGCTTTCGGTTGATATGTTACAGTGTTTAATATCCCTAGAAGAATTACGTGTTTCGGAAATCCCAACCATGGTAAATTGATCACTAAATCCTCCTATTGGTCATTTCAAGGCACTCAGTTTTTGTAGAACTACGTAATTGCCCAAACATTGCTTCACTAAGAGGCTTAAATGAGTTGACCAATTAATCTTGAACGTTTAGAGGTGTATGGGTGTGATAAGCTCAAATGTTATTCAGATACTGACAAGCTGCCCCAGTTGAAAGAACTTAATTAGCATCTACAGATTTTCACTGCTTGAACAACTAGCTTGTCTCAAGAGATGGGTTTTCACCTCTGGATTCTCTACAAGTTGATGATGCACAGCAAAAATACTTTTCTGAAGAATAATGTGATGAGATGTTTCGTTATCTCTAGCTCTTCCCTTACAAAATGCAATCTAATGTGCCTTCATTCTCTCATATATCTGGAGATCACTGGGTGTAAAAATCTAAGTTCTATCCCAGATGTGCCGCCATCAGTCAAGCATATTTACATTAGAAGCTACAATGAAGAGTTCACAAGGAGTTGCAAGGATCCAAATCATCCAAATTGGCATAAGAAGGATATACTTTAAAGGACACAGCTAGCAATAAAAAGGTAATTCCTATTTGCACAACTCAAAGAATTTTGTTTTTGCAGCTTTTGCATAATTAATGTTATTTACAATCCTACCAAATGCTTTCGTCCACGAATCTTAGTTTCATATTCTGTTCTGTAGGCAAAAATTTGTTCAACTTATTATTATTTTTTTTTTTTGTTTTGATAAAAGGCCAACAGCAGCCCATTTCATTGCAGAAAAAAGTTAACTTACAATAGATTTAACAGAGATATCTCGCAATGATGATACCCTGTACACCACCAGCCTTATACCGCATATAGGCACAAGCAAAAGCTGGAAACCAAGTTAATGAAAAGCTTCTACTAAACCACCACCAAGAAACAGTAATACTAAGCAACCAACAGAACCTAAAAACAGTAAGCCACCAACAAGGGCTGAGGTAAGTATGCCTAAAAAACTGAGTACGAAACACTATAATATCGAAGCTGCTGAGCATGTGTAGAAGTGTCTCCTGCATAGATCAATTTGTTCAACTTATACTATTTTTTATGTTGTGCATGCATATATTATATACCACTTTTGGTATTGTTAAGTGTTTGAGATTTGGTTAGAAATTAAATATCTGATTTCAATTGACCTCATATATATATATATATAGAGAGAGAGAGAGAGAGAGAGAGATAGGCTATGGTGAGTTGTGAAGTAAAACAACGTTTTACTTCACGTCATATTTTCATTTTGAAATTTCAAACAACCGATCCGAACGGCTCAACATTTTCTAAATATTGAAATGTGCTTGGAAACTAAATTTTACATTTTTTGGAATTTTTTTACTATTTTATTAAGCCACTTTGAAATCGCTGATCCACTGTGAACAGTAAAAAACAGTAAAATTTTCTGGACCACCGGATCAGCGATTTTCAAAGTGGCTTAATAAATAGTAAAAAAATTCCAAAAATTGTAAAATTTAGTCTCCAAGCACATTTCAATATTTAGAACATGTTAAGCGGTTTGGATCGGTTGTTTGAAATTTCAAAATGAAAATATGAGTATGAAGTAAAAATAACCTCTTACTTTACAACTCACCATAGCCCAGCTCTATATATATATATAAAGAAGCAATTAATAAAATGGCTACCTAGAGAAAAATTAAAGAACCTAGGTAAACGTGCAAGAAACATTAATAATTAAATTGGGACCAATGCATGATTATGTAGCTGGTACGTACAGTACAAATCAAAAGTTCCAACTACTACGTACGTATGGTATGCAGACCCGAAAAGGTTTCCAAATCCATGATTTGAATCCATGCACTGCACCGTGAGTCCGGATCCCCTAAAGTAACCCAATTTTTGAGTTTAGACGTGTACGGTGCCTATTCGGTGGTAGCGCAGGGGGCCGGTATTATTTGTGGGGTCCAGGTTCTTTAAGATTCGTGTTAGAGCACCTTGGACGGTTTGGATCAAAACTCAAAAATTGGGTTACTACACTGGATCTGAATTCCTGCACCGTTGGGGTAAATATTAATTAGTCATGTCCAGAAAACAATTACAGGATATATATTTAATAGAGCTAGTTTTCCATAGTTTAATTTCCATCTTAATTTTACTATAAAGGATAAAAAAAATTTAGGCTGTCATAACAATTATGGTGCATCTTTATTATTAATGTATTTTATTATGCTTGCCAAGTTCTAAATGACAGTAATTATTAAGTCATGTCGAACATAACTAATTAATTATGTCTCCAAATTATATATCAAATTATGACAGAATTAAGACAATTTTTTCAAAAACCTGATTAATTAGTGGATTAAAAATATGAAGTTAATTTGATTGATTGTGATTTTGGTGCTACTGCAAATATTAATCAACAATTTATTCAACTATTTGCAGATTCAAGATGAAGTTTCAATTGTGTTGAAAATAAAAGGAGAGAAAAGAAATAATAGATGAGTTTCCTGTAGCCTCTCGCTTACAATAATCTCTTTCTTTGTATTTGCTATGTTGTTAAAAAATGAAAAAAAAAAATAGTATTGTGTATTATGTATTTAGAAGCGTATTGGTTAGTTGGAATTTATGTGTTGTGTTATTGTGTTTTATGTGGCAATTTCTATTGTTGTAGCTAGTCATGTAATTAGTGTTCTGCTTATTTTGGTTTTAATCCTAGCTAATTAAAAGAAATCATGATGGAGCAGAGCACTAATTAATTGGCTTAATTTTGGCTTTGCAGGAGCTGGATTTCGACGAGAGAGGGCCGGGCAAAGATATGAAAACACAATAAAAGTGTTGCATTAACACCATGTAATGTAATACTTTTAGTCTTGTATGTATAAAAAAGAGTAAAATTTGGACTGATGATATTGTTAATTCAAGATGCTTATATATATATATATATATATATATATATATATATATATATATGCATAAATGAAGTCCAATATATATATATATATAAGACTAAAGACTTTACGTGTGCTCGTAGTGGATGCTATGAATGAACCAATCAAATCATTTTATAATTAATGCATATATGAAAAAACACGAGAAAAAATTTATTATAACAATAATTTATAATAAAAATTAGGGATAAATAGTATATTGTATATGTATCAAAAATAAAATAAAAAATGTAGGTATAAGCTAGGCCGCCTACAGATGTAGATTGGAAGCTAGCTAAAGTACAATCCGGATCTTGCCTGCTACCATGTGAGAAGAAGCCATATAGTTTTAAATTAGATACGGATATCCAATATTCAAATATTCGTGCGGACACGGTTATAGATAGCTTTAAATTTTAATTATTTGTATTCGAATAGTAGATATATACCTTATAGTTTATATATATTAAGAAAAATTTATGTAATTCATCATTATAAAAGCGGATATCCATATCCATATTCGTTTAATATCCAATCCATATTCGAAAAATAAAAGCAGATACGAATATGATTTTATCACTACCCGATCCGTTTGCACCTCTGGAGAAGAAGCCATAACGAGTTAATTGGTGGATAATTTAGCAAACAGAGGTAGACTGATGGCAGGATTATACACGGGTTTTACGTACCCTATTTTCCCAAATTAGGTGTTCTTTTGTTTACTTAGCAGCTTTTGTAAAAATACTCCTTTAATTTATTTTTCCATTTGATTTATTTTTAAAAAAAATTCAATTTTACCGGGTACGCACATAATATATGTGCACCCTAAGAGGTGGCACGTAAATATTATTTGCACAATCATTTTTGGGATAATTTAGTCAAATTTGATATAGTTTGAGGGTGCGCAAATAATATAAATAATATGTGTAACTAGTAATATTGATTTTTTTTTCAAACTCATGTTAACTCCGTCTAATTTTTTTTTTAAATCGTAACTCAAAACAATTCAGTGACAAATTTTCTCACCTTGGAATATAAACTACTAGAGAGTAGTGACTTGAGAAATATAGACTACTAGAGAATAAACTTACATGTCACCTTGGAAATATAAACACAGTGAATGCAAATTTTCATTAGTGACTTTACCAGAAAAAAAAACCTTTCATAAGTGACAAAGTACATTTAATACTGTTTACATTTTCATACAAAGTTAATTAGGTTTCTAAGTTGTACTTTGTTTTTGAGGAAACAAGAGGGGTCAAGGCCCACTTTATATTAACCGTATGCGGTTACAATGGTGAAGGTTCTCAGAGTGAAAATCTAGTGGTGTGTGTTTGGAAGAAAGTTAAGAAAATGATAAATAAAAAAATAAAAAAAAAATAGAAAACCTAAAAGATGCTACGTGCTCAGTGAAAAGGAAGAAAACAGAAAGTAAAATACAAATTTGCTATTTTTGTATAGCTTTATTGCTAGCCTAAAATATCCTCAATCATGATTTGTGTTGTTGCCTCTGTGTAGCCTTCCATCCAGTCGTCGCATTTCAATTATCTCTGCTATCAGTTGTCGTCTTGTTTTGGTTGTACCTCGGAAAATCCTGCTGCACCGTTCTCGCCAGATAACGAAGTTCGTTGTGATTATAGCCTCCCTTGCCATGCTTGGTACCCTTGTGTCGACCATACTCTCTATCCCTCCTTGATCATTGTTTTGGCTGTAGAAGTTGTACTGTTTGTACGTACTGAATTTATTTGAGTATTTTTAAAAATCATTATAACATGCAAGCATATAAATAGTTAATTATGTTTATATATAAATCAAGATGGAATTTTCATAAGCAAACAAAAAAGAGTATAAGGCCTCAAAAAATAGAGAAAAATGTATTATTGATGATATGTACCGGGTCTTGTTCTATGTAAAGGTAACAACAACTGAGATTTTATATATATATAGAAGACAAAACAATTAAATTACCATCGCGCAACACATTTTTCTAAATTACCAATTTTCTAAAATATGTTTCTTAAGTTCTTCAAACTCTAATTTAAATAAAATAATTCAAACAATTCGGCTCTATATATGGAGCCCAACTATGTTACTCGGATACTTCAAACTGGGACCCGTACCCGTATCGGGTGCTTATCGGATACGGATACGGACCCGATACGTACTGGATACGCCAGCTGGCGTATCGGATGATGTTGCGTATCTCTAACAATCTGATACAGCTCCGATACGGATTGAAAAGGCCTGATACGGCTCCGATACGGATTGAAACGGCCGAAACACCATGGTGCACCCCACGCATGGACCCGGTCCTGTGCACCGCGCATGGCAAATTTTTTCACATGGCAAATTTTTTTTTTTGCCCCAACTACGAATCGAACTTGGATCTACTGGCTAAGCGACGCATCACTTTCCCACTGCACTATAGCACTTTTGTTGTTTCAAACTACTAACATTTATATTTAACACATACTTAAGTTGATTTTGATATTTAATTATATAATATAAGTGTTAAATTAATAAAATAATTAAAATAAAATATATATATAGTACCCGTATCGTATTCGGGATTTTTTAAAATTGACGTATTGCCGTATCTGTATCGTATCCGATACGATATCCTTATCCGTATCCATGCAACATAGGCGCCCAACTATATCATGCTGTCATCTATATAAATTATTTTTTTTTAAGACATATATATTTGAGAAAATAAGAGATATATATAGCGCATAATGAATTAAAATAATTCAGTTCCATATATGCACCCAAGTATATATATGTTTAATCTATACCATCTATCATTTATTTACATCAAAAAGTGAGGTTATACCTTAATATATAGCTTAAATGTATGTTTCTTGAAGTTTATTTGATACGTTATCATTTTCATAAAAAAATTGGTATATGAAGAAGAAGTGAACATTTATTAAAATAGAGCAAATGCGAATTTGTTGACACCCTATCACGGAGCGAAAAGTATTTGACGTGCTAATATTATTTTAACTTGCTGAATTAAGAGGGAAAAGTATTTGATTCTTAAAAAGCAAAAGCAATATATAGCAAAAGCAAAGAGGCAAAGGCAAAGGCGATGTGATTGGTTAATTGGTGATCAGAAATCAGAATAGAAATTTGGAGATAGCTAGCTAGCGTGGGATCAAGGTCTAATTATATATTCTCTGCCTCGGCTCTTTCATAAGCCATCCAAAGAAAAACAACACATATTTATATACTTGCTTTCTCTAGGACCAACGAATATATGTATTCACTTAATTATGAATACGAATGTTGTTATCAGCAATTCTTAACATAACTGTGCAATAAAAAAGTTCCATCCACTAAAACCAGCGCCACCACCGAACTAAGTAACCACACCTCTCTCTCTCTCTCTCTCTCTCTCTCTCTCTCTCTCTGTTCCTCTGTTTGATACCCAGCTTGCATGAGAAGAATCCATGACGGATCTATTGGCCACCACTGCAATCAGCTGGGGCTTCTCCGCCGCCCGTTGGCTCATCTCCCCTGTCCTAATCCGTCTCTTAAACAAATGTTTTGATGCACTCGGCATTGATCCACAATTCCAGTCTCGACAGCAAATCCTCCTTGACAAATTAGAAAAGCTCGAGACCACGCTCCTCCCAAAGCTGCTCATCTTGGCAGATGCTGCACAACAGAGCAACCACCGGCTGATTCTCCAGAAGTGGCTTCAAAAGCTCAAGTCTGCTTTCTATGAGGCTGAGCATGTGCTTGGTTTAATCGAGTATAAGCGCCTTGAAAAGGAGGTCAATTCCCACTTCCCTTCTACTTCTAAATGTAGTTTTAAGAAATTAATAGTCAAGCTCCCAAAATTTTCATCTGAGAAGAAATATCTCATTAAAAGCCTTGAAAATTTGGAAAAGATTGTTAATGAAGGAATGGAATTTGTTGCCCTGCTGAACCTACCGAGCAGTAGTGGCAATACTTTAACTCACAGCTCAAATGAACAGTATAGAAAAACCATTTCTGCACCAGGTTCCACGGTTATTGGTCGTGAAAAGGATAAGGATAACATTGTAAAATTGTTGCGGGAGGATATCCCGGAATCGTCTAGTAATGATAAGAGTTACTCTGTTATTGGAATATGGGGCATGGGTGGGTTGGGAAAGACGACCTTGGCACAGTATGTTTGTGAACATGAGAAAGAAGAGAAATACTTTGACCGTGTCATGTGGGCTCATGTTTCTCAAAATTTTAGTGTTGACGCCATTTTGAGAAATATTTGGGAGTCCGGTTTTAAGGAAAAATGTCCCAAATTTAATAGTCTTGAAGGGCTACAATCTGCACTTCAAGAGAAATTAAGAGGAGAACGGTATTTTTTGGTGTTGGATGATGTTTGGTGTGATAAAGGGGTTAGTAAACAGGAACTAGAGCAGTTATTTGTCCCTTTAAGAGTTGGTAAGAGAGGTAGCAAAATATTGGTTACCACTCGGATTGAAGCGGCAGCGAAAGCTTTGGGCGCTATGAATCCAATCCCGTTGCGGGAACTTGATGATGAACAATTCATGTCTCTATTCATCAGTAATGCAATAGGTGATGCGCAAATCAGTGACAATCACATGAAGGAAAGGTTGATTTTCATAGGAAAGAAGATTGCATTAAAATTATGTCGATCACCATTGGCGGCAAAAACTGTGGCAGCTCAATTGCGTATGAATCGATACCCAGAATTTTGGGAATCGATGCTAAATAGAAGCTTGATAAATGATACCATGGGAGCCCTGTTTCTGAGTTATCAGCACCTCCCTCCCCCATTGCAACGATGCTTTGCATTTTGCAGCTTGTTTCCAAAAGGGCATCAATTTGAGCACGACCATTTGGTTAATTTATGGATTGCAGAGGGCTTCATTGATACCGAGGATAGTAATGAACATATGAAGGATATTGGTAATCGGTATATTTTGGAGTTAATTTCTAGCTCTTTCTTTCAAGCTAACAAAAGGGGTGATTACTCTACTATGCATGACCTAATCCATGATCTAGCCCAAGATGTTTCTGAAGGTGAATATTTTAGAATTGAAAGTGGTGAGAAAAATGAAATCCATACCCATACTCGTCATATATATGTTGAAAATGATATGTTTGGGGAGTATTGGGAGAAAATATGCAAACTCAAAGATCTACGTACAATTTTTGTTGTCGGATCACATTCTGATTTCTCTTTGAAAGAAGGGGACCTTGATGCTCTTTTTAAGAAGTTGAGGAAATTATATGTAGTGGAAATAGAAGGGATATCTGATGATGTTAAAAGAGTTCCTAAGTCTGTGGTTCAGTTGAGAAACCTACGCTACCTCGAGTTCGAGTCTTATAATTTAGATGCACATTCTGTATCACTCTGCTACCAATTACATTTCTTATCTATTCCGGGCGAGAACCAGCTTTCTAATGTTGGGAGACTAATATCACTTCACAAGCTGAGAGAATTTTTTGTTAGAATGGAAAGGGGGTTTGAGATAAAACAGTTGGAGCATCTCAAAGACCTTTATGGATCGTTATCTATCTCTGGTCTTAATAATGTCAAAAGTAAGGAGGAGGCAAATCGAGCCAAGTTATCTGATAAAAAAGGCCTCCGTAAATTACTTTTTCAGTGGGATTATGGAAGTGAAGATGTCCTGAGAGACAATGATGTTGAAATTCTAAATGGCCTTTGTCCACCACCCCAAATAAAAGAGCTGAGTATTGACAATTATAGTGGTAAGAGGTTTCCTAGTTGGATGTTAGAAAATAATGAACTATCGGATCTTCTATCTCTTACCATCAATTCTCTTCCTAGGCTCAAGAGCTGGGTACCTCTTCCCTTGAATCTAACTCAACTGGAAATTTCTAGTTGTCTCTCCCTTGTGTTTGCGGTGAAAGAAGACTTAGATATGATAATGTCAACAAAGGGTACACGGATATCCCGAATTGTGACTTTCAAGGAAATGATAAATGATTATATCAAGCATTATTCTCTCTCCATTGATTATCATTTCAATGTTGTTCTGAAAATGATGAAATATGGTGATGATATAGAAGAAGAAACATTATCAACCATTTCAAAAGATCTGAATAAATGCTTAGAGAAAAGGTTAGACCTCATTTGCCAGCTTAAAGATGTTTATGGTGAACTATTCTTGCCCCCCGCCCTCAAGAGACTTGAAATTGATTCTTGCTTCATCACAGATAAAATCTTAGCTGGGTCTTTGCATGGAGTTATCTCCCTGACCCACCTGAATCTCAAGAATATCATAACTATCACATGTATACCTAAAGAGGTCCTTACTTCCCTGACCAATCTCCTAAATCTTGAAATTATCGCATGCCTGTTGCTTACCTCAATTGGTGGATTAGACACTCATAGCACCCTTGAAAAACTCACAATAACCTGCTGCCCCAACCTCACTACCATTGAAAAATCAATAGTTGTTGCTAGCTGTAGTGACACTATTGAATTAACATCATCATCACGCGGGAGGAGAACTAGATCTAGTACTCTAAAATGTGTTGACCTACGTGGTTGTATGATTTCGGATGATATGTTACATGGTTTAATATCCCTAGAAGAATTACGGGTTAGGGACATCCCAACCATGGTAAATCTTTATATCGGTCATTTCAAGGCACTCAGTTCCCTAGAACTATGTAATTGCCCAAACCTTGTTTCGCTAAGGGGCTTAAATGAGTTGACCAGCCTCAGTTCCCTAGAACTAAGGGGTTGTATGCTTTCGGATGATATGTTACAGGGTTTAATGTCCCTAGAAAGATTATTTGTTTTGGACATCCCAACCGTGGTAAATCCTTATATCGGTCCTTTCAAGGCACTCAGTACCCTACAACTATATAATTGCCCAAACCTTGCTTCACTAAGGGGCTTAAATGAGTTGACCAATCTTGAACGTTTAGGGGTGTGGTCTGGGTGTGATAAGCTCAAATGCTATTCAGATGCTGATAAGCTGCCCCAGTTGAAACACCTTAGCATCTACAGATTTTCACTGCTTGAACAACTTATCTCAAGAGATTGGTTTTCATCTCTGGTTTCTCTAACAGTTAATGATTCACGGCAAGAATACTTTTCTCAAGAAGAATGTGATGAGATGTTTCGTAATCTCTCTTCCCTTACAGAACTTACCTTTTGGCATTGTGAAATGCGCTCGTTACCCAATCTGATGTGCCTTCATTCTCTCATATATCTAGTGATCCATGGGTGTCAAAATCTAAGTTCTCTCCCAGAAGTGCCACCATCAGTCCAGCGTATTTCCATTAGGAGCTGCGATGAAGAGTTCACAAGGAGTTGCAAGGATCCAAATCATCCAAATTGGCATAAGATTTCCCACATTCCTGACAAGGATATACGGCAATAAAAAGGTAATTTCTATTTGCACAAGCCAAAGAATTTATATTTTACAATCCTATCAAATGCTTCCACCCACGAATCTTAGTTTCGTATTCTGGAGACAAAAATATTTTCAACTTGTGCTAGATTTTTTATGTTGTGCTAACTAAAGCACACAGTGTTTGAGATTTTGTTAGAAAGTAAATATTTGACTTCAATTGACCTCATATAAAGAAACAATAAAATAGGTAGAGAAAAAGAACCTAGGAAAACGTGCAAGAAACATTAATAGTTCAATTGGGACCAGTGATTATGTAGCAGGTACAAATATATATGGTGCATCTTATTAATGTATTTTATTATGCTTGCCAAGTTCTAAATGACAACAATTGAGTCATGTAGACCACAACTTAATGTAAAGTGATTTAATTATGCATCATTAATTAATTATGTCTCCAAATTATTTTATCAAATTATGACATAATTAAGACAATTTTTTCAAAAAACCTCAGCGGATTAAAAATATGAAGTTAATTTGTTGTTCTCTATCTTTTGATTTGATTGATTGTGATTTTGGTGCTAATGCAAATATTAATCAATAGTTCATTCAACTACCTGCAGATTCAAGATGAATTTTCAATTGTGCTGAAAATAAAAGAAGAGAAGAGAAATAATAGATGAGTTTCATGTAGCCTCTCGCTTACAATAATCTCTTTCTATGTATTTGCTATGTTGTTAAAAGAAAAAAGAAAAAGAAAAAATGATAAAAACACGAAAAATGAAAAAAAAAAAAAAAAGGTTGGTATTATGTATTGTATTTAGAAGCGTACTAGTTGGTTGGAATTTCTGTGTTGTGTTGTGTTGTGTTTTTATATGGCAATTTCTGCTGTTGTAGCTAGTCATGTAAGTGTTCTGCTTATTTTGGTTTTAATCCTAATTAAAAAAAAAAAAAAAAATGGAGCTGGATTGGAGAAGCCTTGGAACCCTGATTCGGTTTTGGTGTTTCTGTATCTTGCCAAGGACGGACTTATTTGGGGCAAGTTATATGGAGCTCTTGATGATGCTGCAATTTATTAAGGTGCGTCACAATAAATTAAAATCTTTCTTTTAGATATCCAAATGCTAGCTCTTATACTATTTGTTTATAATTAAGCTTAATTATTCCATTTATTCTCTCTTTTGAAATTCCATATCTCATATATATAGGTCCTTAGATGCGGTCGTCCTTTCCAATCGATCAGTTATTTTCTTTAGCCGGGTGTGACTTTTGCTTTGGTGTGCTTAAAACAATGGAAAATTAAAGTTTGCTTTCATTGGATCAACTATTTTAATTTCTTTTATATTAATTGTTGCTACCTCTCTTAACTTTTACTTTTGATTGGTTTTATTAATTGTGTGTTATTGTAATAAACGGTTATCGAACTCATGGCGTGATAAACCTCGTTGAAGTGTGTCAAAATGTTTTTTTTTTCTTGGACAACTAGATGAATCTTGAGTGTGTTATTATTAACCCATGATTTTTCTTTCATTTCATTTTTAGTTTTTAATACGGATGTAGAATATGTTTTTTTGTTAATTGTTCCAAAATGCACAGGAACTGGCCAATTACCAAATGGGATGGCAGGGAACCATTTGATCTGAATTGGTCCATCATAATTTTTTTGTTCTCCATCAGCAAATGAGATGCAGAGAAACACCTATAATGAATGACCCATGACCCATTCATTGCCTAATGCATGAAATTCAGGGGAGGAAACCAATTACTGATCGAGGACTAAAGAAGAGATTTCACTGTGAAGATGCTTATCACCCGTCCTGCTACATATAATACCTAAAGAAGAAAACCTTGAATTAATTAATACTGCGATTGGAGATGTTTCAAATCTGTTAGTTTCGTTTCAAATTTCAATCTGTTGTTTAAATAAAATTTTAATCTGTTCCAGTTCCACTGTGAGTAAATTCACTTCAAATTTTGTGGACAAGGCCCGAAAACCAAGCCCAGGGTCACATGGACTAAAACGAAAGCCCAGCCCATGCTCAAATTCATTTTTACAAAGAATATTTCATATTCAAGTTTTTCTACGGATTTACAAAGGATATTTCCAATGTAAAGCTTTAGTTTAATCTACACATGCATATCAAGTAATATCAAGGTGAAATATGAGTTTTAATTCAAGGCACACTAAAGGTAAAAATTAAGAAGCTAAAAGAGCACAAATTAAGCTCTAGTATCACAGAAAATTAGAAATGAACTAGATCAGATATTCACAATACTTACGTCATGTCAATCAGCTAAACCCTCTTTCTCTTTCTTCATTATATTGCGCCATTTGTCCTTGAGATCATTCGGTAATCTAGTTTTATGAAATACATTTCGATAACATTCTAAAATTGCACTCCAAGGAGTTCTCCCATCAGCTGTGACCCCAATTTTTTGCATCCCTTCCTGCATAATAAACAAACAGAATGGCTTCTCAAATTTCATACAGAAACGCACATAAATTTGACATAAATGTCAAACAAAAAAAATGATTCATCCTGGTAGTGATGATGATGATTAAAAAACGCACTCTAAGAGCTTTTTCCTCTTCAGCTGACCAGGGAAGCATGTTGCGTCTACAAGGAGCTACAACCTTATTTGAACTGAGATGGAACAAGCAAAACATATCGACTTCAGTTACATAAATTATAAGCTTCTTTGGTTAGGTCCAAGAATTGCAAATGTGGCCAGGCATAAATAACACCATTGTAAGGTTGGCTTGTAGATATTACTAACGAGGTATCAACAAAAATGTCCAACTATCTTCACAACCGTTAATATGATGAAAAAATAAAAGCGAAACAGGAGCCTTACTAACGAGGTGTCGGTCTGCGCCTCTTTCTATTTGCATCTGCATTAATTCTATCTTCTCTTCTTCTCTCATTCCCCGTCTCTTCATTCATCGGAACTGCTTCATGGTTCCTAGACGTGGCCCCGGGACCCGACTTAACATATATATACTTATCTAGCCATGCAAATGCCGAGTCAGCCTCACGCTTCTTAGCCTCCTCACCTCTCCCACCAAGCATATCCCTATCCTTTGACACATTTCTGTCAATAGATTTGACTTGTTTCTCCTTCCTCTTACCATTTTTTTCCACTCTTCTTCTTCTTCTGTCTCTTGAGTCCGATTCCGAGCTCGAAGAAGCATCCCCAGAAACCCGGCAAGAGTAGCATCACCATTTTCATCCTCTGCTGTATCATCATCACTGAATACAGCCTTTTTGCCCTTTCTTTTCAACCTTTTGTTTTCCCTTTTTGCCCTTTTCTTGGTTTTCATCTTTCTTCATTTTGAGGAAGGAAGACATGCTCTCATTGGCAAGGGAAAGGACCTTTTCAGCCCTGGCATATGCATGCGCAACTCTAGAACACACACAACAGGGGCAGTAAAACCGGCCTTCTTTGTCAAAGCTGCTTGGGGTGGTCATAATGCAGCTCTCATGCACAGTTATTCCACATCCTTTTCTGGAACAAGTCAACAATTGACCTCCCTTGTTACATACAATGCATTGGTTCTGTTCTGAGAAGGGTATCGGGGAACCCATAAAGCTCTTGCAATGACTCGGGTCATCTAGAAAATAGGCATTGGACCTCAAATTATCATTTTCATTTCTGGAGAGTTCAATTGGAATGCTTCTCTGGGATAGGTTCTTTAGGCTGTAATAATAGAACACAAGTATAATTACAGAAATAAGTAGCAAATAATTGATTATATCATCTATATATAAGAAAGAAAACACTTCCTATGAGCTCCTAAAGATCCCCCCCCCCCCCCCCCCCCACTCCCCCACAAAAAAAAAGAAATAAATAAAAGAGAAAAAAGATCATGTATAACATAAAAGATCAAATCACCTAAACACCTTTAGAAAATATGATCTGAACCTCTCCTCTCTCATAAATTATCTAAAATACCCTAATTAACCTTAACCCGTTGATGATGATAAATAAGCACCTTTTGCATAAAATGGAGCAACTCGGCAAGCAGGGGTACAGGGCATATATCTTCTGCTTTGTCAGGACAGAATGATATTGAAATTTTTATGCGCTACAAAATGCATGATTTACCCCCTAAAAATAACATCAGAGTGGCATGTAAAGTACCTCTTCGACCGATATCTTTGACACAGTATCTCTCCTCTTCAAAATAAACTTGTTCATGTCATCACTTAAAGGCTCACTCCTCGCTGCTTCTAAATTAGATACATTTCCTATCTGGCATGATAATTAATGCATAAATAGAAACAAAAAATATATGCAGCTCTCCTCTTCAAAATGTATGAAATCTCTTTTACATCAATCTACCAAATAAGCTCCAGTGATCTTTAAATAAGTCCCCCAAGACACTTATTTGGTAATTTTGAGGTGTTAAACTTGAAAAGTAAAAGAAAGAAGAAAAGGAAAAGAGTACCAGTGTTGTGGGATTATTTTCTTGCAAAGGTTCACTGGCTGTCTTATCAGTATCAAGGGCATTCTGAGAAGGCAAGTTTTGCAAGGCATCATTGTGCGTAGGCCCTGCCGTACCAGCTGACCTAGGGCTGGTAATCATCTCCTGTTCTTCGTCCACAATATTATCTTCTTGCCTATGACTTGAAGAAGAACCGTTTTCCCTTGTGGAATGCAGTTTAGCATTATAATCTTTCAACTGAAATAAAAAGGAAAGAAGAATGAATGAAGCAAGGTTATAGTCAGAAGAAAGGTTCATTTTGTCAACACAAGGTATTTACCTGGTACATGATTGAAGAAGAACCTAATGCGGTGGATATGCTGGTCTAGCTATTGATCTGGCCTTTTAGGTTTGATTGCTGAAATGCGTATTACCCCGAACTAAGTTAGGCTATTTGGATAGCACGTATGGTGGTATGTTGAATCCCAACTTGTCTGACTTGTACATTAGATGTACTGTCTGTTACCGTGCATTCAGAAAAGGAACCAGTATTTTCCACCTAACAGAAAAAAAAACAGGTAACTTAATTACCAGATAAATAGAGGATTTTGGCAATGCTGATCTCTTCTGTGAAATAAACTGTCTTATGTGATCGCTAACTGGTGCAATTCTACTTCCTGAGGGTTGACATGGATATGTAGGCTGACAAATAACATAAGAAATAGGAAAAAAAAAATCAGCTATACCAAATAATCAGTTAAAGAATTACCCTTTTGAAATTTAATTTGCAAGTAGCTCTTAAGATAAGAGCCATGCTCTCACCTCTAACAAAACCCCCCAATTACTGATATGCCTAGAATACTCTCAGGAACTCAATATAACAAAACCCCCCAATTACTGATATGCCTAGAATACTCTTTAAGTTATAGTAGTTAGTGATAAATTTGGTGGGGACATCTCATCCCTATTGTAACTGGTATGCCTAGAATACTCTCAGGAACTCAATATAACATGAAAATTCTCCTCCTCGCTATCTCTCTGCCACTTTTTTCAGTCTTTTTTGAAAAAAAAAATCTTGGGTAGTTTTATTCTCTGTAATAAATGAATGCTAAATAGTTTAAATATTCAATGAACATGCAATGCTCATGATGTCGGGCAAGCTCAACGTTCAGATACATCATTTTGGAACTTAGGTTTTAATTTGAACTCAACAGTGCAGTTGGGACAGATACTGAAGAGTAATATTCATGTACCCTTTTGAAGTTGTGACAAAGAAAGTCCAGAGTGGGTTGACAGATGTCTATAGCACCGGCCGTGTTATCGTTGGTATGTACAATACCTCTACTGGCGCATTCCTCAAGATATCTCAACGCAACTCTCTCTTGTAGCGATTGAGGAGCATGGGTGTAAAAATTGGGAACTCTATTGACCAACTCTGAAATAGAAGAGAGTTAGCTTTGAGGAGAGGAAGTAAATAAAAGATGAAGAATCAATGATAAGGAAAACCTTTGAGGAGAGGAAGGTCGGCTTTGGAGTCGGCTAGGGTTTCAATGATATAGTACCATGCTCATCCGAGAGAAGAGGAAGGGGAAGGTGAATTAGGTGGGGGCTGGTGAGGTGAATAAGTTGGGTTTATAAAATGGTCAGCCTCAGGGGAGGACGGTGGCGACGGAGAGTCGGGCACGGAGAAGGAGGAGGTGGTGGTCTCATCGACATTGATCTTGATCGCCTCTCCTTCGCTCCCTCCCTCCCTGGGTTGAAATCGGAGAAATGACTCGTTGCTAAACCCTCCTAAACCTCTTAACGGATCCGATTTCATTAATATCTAAAACATAATTTACAACCGCGAGCGCTGTGTTATTGTTATGTATATTGTATTATAACTCTTTAATGGACCGATCTGGCCCAAACCCAACCAGGCCCAACACGTAACGTCAAATGCTGTGCTGGACTAAATAAAAAACCAACAATTTTTTTTCAAACTTCTTAACCAAACTACCACCTATTAATTTTCTTTTTAACAACATCTACTTATGTTGTATGGAATTTAACGATGTGTCTAATGTATTGGTGGTATTTATTTTTATGAAATTACTAAATGATTCAATTGTTATTCGGTTGAATAAAAATTACTAATGTGTTGTATCAGCCTTGACCAATCATCATAATAGACATAAATTTATTGAAGAGAAAGACATCTCTAAATTAATCTCTCTTCGACAAAAATATGAGCTCCTAAAAAATTCATACATAACTAATTACATTTTGAATTGCTGATTACTGTGGATAGTATTCATCATAATATTAATAACATTACAACTAAAAGATAGGGAAATGCCAACAAAAATAAAAACGAAGACATTGAAGCGTTAGAAGACGAAAATATAATATCTCCAAATTTAAAGAAGTTTCTTACTACAAATCTAGAATGAGTAGGGTTAAAATGCACCATTGGTTTTGTGCTCCAATCATGCTCCACATTCTTATTTTCATTTTCAAAGTCTAAACAGTCAATCCGAACCATTTACTATGATCTTTGTATTAAAATGTGCTTGAAGACCAAATTTTATATTTTTTGGAATTCTTTTACTAACTTTTTAGATAGGTACAAAATCGCAGTTTTAAGAAGATTCTGGACCATCCAAAACAGTGATTTTGTACCTATCTAAAAAAATAATATAAAATTTTGTCTCCAAATACATTTTAATATGAAAATCATATTGAGCGGTTCAGATCGATTGTTCGAACTTTGAAAATAGAGAAAAAGACGTGGAGCATAATTGGAGCACAAAATTAATAGTGCATTTTAACCCTACTCATCTAGAATTACAATAAAAATGATATTCGCTTATTGATTAATTGCTTTAAATGAGTGATTTATTGCATTGCATGGAAAAACTGAACATACAAATTTATGAACGCATCCAGTTAATAAATAAATTCTTGCTTGATAACAAAAGTAACTAATAAAGAATGTCCAAATTAAGGGTTCCTTCCTTGGTCGGATTAGGTTAATTTTGTGAAATACATTTTTATAAATATAAAAATATTTGGTCCTTCTCAATTAAACAATCACATAAAAATAAATAGTGCACGTCTCCATTAACTCTTTTAAATTTCTAATCCTTATTATAAGTTAGCTCCATTTTATAAGTAAATTAACTAAGATGAGAACAGAAAAATTCAAAACCCCTCGAATATTAGGTACTTTAAATGCATGTGATGTTATGATGTGTGTGATTCGGTTTTAAGGTGGCCCCTTTTATCCCACTAATCCCCAAAATGCCTTGATAATATTCCACTGTGTGTTGCTCAATTAAGGGTATCTGATCAGTCGCCCGAATCTCCAAGTGAATAGACTGTTTTTTTGTATCTATTAGTGGCATATTTATGAAAGTATCTAGTATTTAAGTTCCCCTGTTCCAACCATTTTTGTTTAGACCTTTCTTTCCAATACAACTCTTCCTCATCATAAAGTTGGTTTAGAGTGAGTTGGCACTGTTGCCATTGAAGGCATTCCTCATCAGTGAGGTTTCGGACTTCCTGTAATAGTTCTAAATTTTTTAATTTATCAAGGGTATGCTTTTTTGTTCTTCTTTTTTCCCCACATGATTTTTAGTCCAACCTTCTATTTTTTTAGTAAGGAATTTGATCTTTCTGTGCCAACTCAGACCTAATTCACCATATAATGGAAATTCATTCCACCACTTAAAGATAAGTCTAACAAATTCAGGATCATCTAGCCAAAGGGACTCAAATCGAAAAGGTTTTTTAGGGATAGGGATTTTGTGTTTTGTATTCAAGAGCAAGGGATAGTGATCAGACCCAAACTATGATAAATCTTTGACAAAACAAAATTCATAAGTGTGGTCCTACTCAGGAGAGCCAAAAATATGTCCAATAAAGCAAATTTAGTACCATTAGTCCAAGTAAAATGTCTACGCTGTAATTTGTATTCTATAAAGTGAGAATCATGTATAAACTCATTAAATTTCCTACTTAATCTCACATTGAAATTATTGCCCAATTTTTCGTTGTGAGTATGGATATTGTTAAAATCTCCACTTAATAACCATAGGCCAGACCAGCTCCAACGGATCTGTTTAAGTTCTTCCCAAAAATCTGACTTAAGAGTGAATAATACAGGTCCATAGACAATGGTATATAGCCAAACCACATTATCAGATCTATTTGTAAGTACTACAGAAAGAGAGAACTGGCGTTTAACTACATTAACTACAGATACTAAATCACTATCACACCCAAAAAGGATACCACCAAAGCGTCCAACAGATGGTAACCAATACCAAATATCTAGTTTAAGAGAAATTGATTTTAGAATTCTACTTGTAAAATCCTCCTTTTTAGTTTCCTGAATGGCTACAATATCAACAGAGTGATGTTTAAGTAAATCAGCCAAAATGCTCCTCTTCCTACAGGCATTGAGCCCCCGAATGTTGCAATTTAAGATATTCATTAACACTACAAGAGATTCCTAAATCTGAATCTACAATCACAGTATGGTCAGTTTCTTTGTTCAAAGCCAAAGCTTGCTGTAAAACATCCTCATATGAAAGGCGGGGACAAGCTCTCATATTATTAATAACAAAGTCTCGTTGAGACTCAGACTGTCCCAAAGAAATATGATAAATCTCAAACAGAGAAGCTATCTCAGTATTAGTAAGTCTAGTAAAAGGGTAAGCATCAAGTAAAGGGTTACCTTTGATTGGTGCTTCTTCAAGATGTTTCTCCCGTGCTCGCTTCATCGCCAGGCTCATGACAGAGGTGTTAAAGCAATGAATTTTTAGTAAGCGCATGCTCTTCCTAGGTCCCAGCATAGTGACAACGGGAGGCAGGGAAGGAGTGGCAGCAACCGGAACGGCTAAATTAGCTGAGCGGGTCGATTCAATCTCAAATAGCACCTCCTCAAATGTTGTCCCTTCACTCATCTCATCCTCATCAATAATAGCGGTATCCTCTTTATTGCAAGTTCCAGCCGATCTAAGGGCATCCCCAGGTGGGGAGAAGGAACAGTGGCATCACCTACAACCTGGGCCAGCGCTTCTGTTACCTGTGGAGACAATACCACTAGGGGTGCAGATGACGCCCCATGTTCTGGTACAGAGGGAGTCGGCACTGGTACCGTTGGGGGAGGGGGATCGACCAGAATTGACACCAAAGGGGAGGGAACTGGTACAGTTGGGGGAGGGGGGTCGACCAAAACTGACACCAAAGGGGAGAGAACCGGCATGTCAGTGGGGGCAAAGCCGATAACTCGGTGCCAGAACCGGAGAGTGAGGAGCAGTGGCATCTCGAGCAGACTGGTGAGAACCTTGAGAATGAGGGGGATCAGAAGTGGTATCAACGAGAAGGGGTTCGAGCGAGCAGGACAAGAGGATGAAGAACCCGGGCCAGAAGGAGGCTTGGACCCAAACCAGGTCTCGGCATCCAAGTACCTCCCTCTAATCTAGGTTTGTTTGGATTGAAGTATGAGCCCGCTCGATCGTGTTCGATCTCAAACAAGATATTATATCTAGAGACATGTAGCATTCTTATACATGATCCAATGAGAGTCAGGAAGATGCTTTGGATCACAAATCCCTATTTTCAAAAGAGCATATCGCCATTCTAAGTAATGGATCGTGGCGGGATCCTGATCCAAAAGAATCGCCTCAAAATCTGTAATCAATTTTTCAAACTCAGGGGTTTGCCAGAGCATCATAGGAAAACCCCAAACCCAGATCCAGATTGGGATCATCCGCATCCCCTGTGCATAACTAGGATCCTATTCCTAGATTGGAATGTCTCGGTTTTCAAGGCGGAGGGTGAGCTTAGGTAAAACAGAATGAAGCCAGAATTGTGACGGAGCAAGGATTAGGTAGCGATAATCATCAAAGACTCGGATGATCCACTGGTGGCGAGACTGAGGGTCACTCATTCTGTAGAGAGCCGCTGTGATCCGTTCCGGGCCCCAGCATTCCACATTAATAAGCAGGAAGCTCATTTTGAAGGCAGCTTCAGATTCTCACTGGCAGCAGTGGCATGAAAGGTGTGAATGGCAAGGCGAAGGGCTTAATTTATTCAATTTCAAAGTCTCTTTTGCCATTTAATTCTCGATACCAATTTTATTCACGCAAGGGCCTAATTTATGTCAAAATCAACAATTTAAAATTTTCCAATATTACGAACGGGTCCCTATCAATTCAAATTTTGCACCAGTGGTGTCACTGGGCTGTACCAACTGGTACAGCACCCTCTAATCATCAACAAAACCCTCTAATCATCAACAAAACAAGCAACCCGAGAGCATAACACTGTGATCGGAACGAGTAAAAAAACAAAGAAATACGAATTGGAAATGGAATTCGAGTCGTAGTACCGATCGGAAGCAGAGAAGCGATGAGAAATGATTTCAGTCGATGTGATTTTAGAGAGGCCAAATCGCGTGATGAAATCCTCCACAAATCGATGGAATTTGACGAGAAATGTACGGAATAAACTGATAAGACAAAAACCTCCTCTTCTTCTTCTTCGCTTCTCCTTCTCTTCTTCTCCACTGTCTTTAGATGGCATAAATGGTAAATTATAAGAACTAGCTGACCTTTTTATAGTTTCACCAAATGAATTCTTGTCGTTTAAACATTGCTTCCAATCAGAAAATTTCAATTCTATTTCGTCTCTATTGAAGTCAACTCTATTGAATTGAATTGAAATTTTGTGCTTCTTGGTTCCGATCAGAGCCTAAGGCAACAACAACCCAACAGCCCCTCCCCCCTAGTACTGGTAAAGCACCACAGCAACCGAGACAGCAAGCCCAAAAAGGCAAGGCAAGCATCCAAGCAAAACCAAAGCAAACAGCAACAGGGGGGCCAAGTACCAGTAACCCGCATACAACAGCAACAAGCCAAAACCACACAAGGCACTAAGGCCACAAGTCATAGAACAGGCGCAAAGGCCGCAGGTCAAGCAAGAAGGCACGAAGGCCTCAACAACACACCAAATCACAAGCCGCAAGGCAATCGCCAAAAAAATCAAGAATTTAAGGGTTACCCGGCAAGAGAGCAACCGCACGATCAGTGTATTCGGCCGGTTCCAAGAAGGTCGCCTTGCCTCCGTTTGCCGGTTCAAAGGCTCCGCCTCGCCTTCGGCCAGCGGCAACGAGCACCAGCCACAAGCACAGCAAAAACCCGAGTCTCGGCAAAATCAAAGTCGCCAAACCACCACAGTAACCCGGATACCCAAGACAACAGAAAGAGATCCAAAATCGCAAGTTCAAACCGAGCACAAAGAAAAGGGCGCGGGAGAGAGATCGGTAATCTCTCCAGTAACCAAAAGAGGAACCCACAGCCAGAGATAGAGAGGGGCCCGAAGGCAGGGGTAAAAGAGAGAGCAAAGAGAGAGCGAGAGTGAGCGGAAGAGAGAGCGACAGAGAGAGTAGGGTCAAGAGGCAGCGAGAAAAAGAGAGAGAGCGGAGAGAATTTGAAAGAGAGGTGTGGGTTTCTGTCGCCAGAGAGAGAAGAAAATGGAGTGTATAGGGGAAAACAGGCCGGACCCGAAACTCAACATTTCACTTTTCAGCTATTTCAAGTCCGATCTGAGTGATCAAGTGTGTAACGAGTCAATGAATCGATCCATTTATTCAATTTCTGGTTTAAAATCTCTCTAATTCGTTTAAATATTTTATTAGTTAATCAATTATTGGTCTCCGTTAATCCTTTCTAATTAACTTCGTAATCAGTCGTATTATTATTTTGTAACTATAATTCATCTAATTTATTTGATTAATATCTAACTCGTTTTACATTCCTAATTTGCAGTCGCAATCAATTGTGATAAATTAAAATTTCTATTTATTTAATTCTTTTATTTTAATCAATCCGGTTTTTATTTATTTAATTTAAAATTTACGTCCTATAATTTTATTTATCTAATCATTTATTCATCCTTAATTTAACTAATTAAATTATCTTAAATTTTAATTAGATCTTAATAAGTCTAATTAATTACATCTAATTTTGCGGGTTATAACACTTTTAATGAAACACGAAATTATCTAAGAAAGAAGCTTCGCATACGTAGCACCAGGTGATTTTTGAGAACCCTTTCTTCTTACCTTTTGCTATATTAGCTTTTATTGTTTGTCTATGGCTCAAATAATTGTCATTGTGTCAGTTCATTTGTATAAGATCTGATATGTCCCTTGCTGACTGTTGTGCTCCAATCCAAAGGGAAAAACAATAAGAATATTGTCATTTTGATGAATTATGTAATGAATCGTAAAATTACTGATGGGTACCAATTTGAAATAAATAAAATGTATAAATATTGTCATTTGAATTATTTATATAATGAATTATGCTATCTACACAAAACGTAATTGAAATTGACATTCTAATTAATAATATAAGAAATTACAACTCATTATCAAATTTAAGTGCTTGATTTTTGAGAAGAATCGGCAATTGAACCGGTTGCCACTAGTCCGACTGGTAAACCGATGACCCGGAGCTTTAACAGGTCGACGTCTGGTCCGGTTCTGATAACATTGGTTGTGACTTCGCTGGTGGCCTTCTAGAAAGTGGTTCCGATAAGGTAGTTAGAGTCGAATTTCATATTCAAATTTAGTGAGCTTGAAAATTTTTAGGGGATTGGAGACCCGGGCATGTTTAGTTGTGGAGTATGAGGTAGAGTAAGCTCTTACTCTACACTTAAGTAGGCGAACAAGGAGTAAAAGAAAAGAAGTAAGGTGGAGTAAGAGATGAGTTAATCCGGAGTAAGTAGTAACTTACTCCACACTTACTCCAGCTATAGGGCCCATTGTCATAGACATAGACTCATTTTTCAACATCTTACTCCTCTAGGAGGATTAATTTGAGCCATGAGTTAAACTACCAAACAAGATGTAAAATATATGTAGTAAGCTATTTAATCCTCTTACTCTACAGCCAAACACATTTTTTCTAAATGATGAAGAATGTCAAGTAGTCCAAGCTTGACTTTGTACTAAATGAATTTGAAACTTCTAAATTTTTCATGTATATTGATTTTAACAATTTGTAATCGTCGTTTGAAGCCAATCTGATAGACTTTTGGAGTTGCTCCCTAACCCCCTCTTGATGAGCACATCACACTTTAGCTTTGCTCATATAATTATTCTTAAATAGATTATGGATGCCAAAATATTGTCTAATAATATATAATTAATTTTCACATTTTAAATATCTAATTGTTTATTCGATATTTATTTCAGTACGAAGTTAAAAAAAGTATTTCTAATTAAATATAAATTAATTAATATTCGATATATAGAAAAAAAAACAATAAAAAGAATTAAAAAAAAAAAAACTTTTTCTCCCCGAGAGTACGAGACCCGGCCTGTATTTTGGTTCCTAATGATGAATTTAATTTTGGGTTTTCCATCGCTTAATTAATGTATAGACCTGTTTATCGATTCGTAATGGTTAACTTAATTTTGTGCTGCTTCAAAGAGGGACCCTATCGTGTTACTTTCTTACTGGCCTGGCTAGCTACTGCGACTTTCATGAGGAAGAGGAATTCCGAAGTCGTCTGATCTCTCCATCTTGCTATTAATTTCTCTCCAAATCGTCCCCATATCTGACGGTCCAGATAGAAGCTTTTTTGGGGAATTTTCATGTAGTCCAGCTATATATTTCCCGGTGCAATTGGTGGTGCACGAAATTAACCCAACATATATTGCCAGGCGAGTAGGCGACCCCCATCCCAAATTCCCAGCGAAAAAAACAAGGAAGCAATCCCAACCTTAATTTCTATATCTATTTAAATACAGATCTAGGCACGTCCAAGGTACGTATATTATATATAATCATAGCGAGCGTCACCTAGAACTGAACCAAGATACTAAAGATCAATAATCTTCCACTTGCTCTCGGTCGACTTCCTTCCCACAATAAGTAAATGTCAGAGAGCACGACCAGCAAGATGATCACACTCAAGAGCAGCGATGGAGTGGTGTTCGTGGTACCAGAGACCGTGGCGAAGCAATCTATAACGATCTCCCACATAATGGAAGACATCAGCACCATCACCTTCATCCCTCTTCTGAATGTCGGTGCACCAACCCTTGCGCTGGTGATCGAGTATTGCAAGAAGCACGTCGAAGCAGCAGACTTGTCGAACACTGAGACGACTGAGGATGGTAGCAGCCCCATGCCGGCTTCCTCAAGAATTTCTGATGATGAGCTTTGGAACTGGGACAAGCAATTTATAGATGTTGATCAGGAGACGCTCTTCAACCTTATGATGGCAGCTGACTATCTGCACATCCAGGGGTTGCTGGAGGTGGCATGCCATAAGGTGGCCGACATGATAAAGGGGAAGAGCCCGGAGGAGATTCGCAGGACCTTCAACATCAAAAACGACTTGACACCTGAGGAGGAAGAGGAGATTCGCTGTGAAAACCTTTGGGCTTTTGAGTGATGAAATTTTTTAGCTAGTCGACTGCTTTGATTTGGTTCAAGATTGTGTCTTTTAGTTGAGAAGAACCTTTTGTTTTACAAGGTTTTTTAACTCTGTTTTCAAGATTGTGTCTTTAGTTGATGTCATAGCTAGCCTAATTCAGACTTCTCATTTTCCTCATTCGGACTCTTGAGTGGTTTTATGACTTGTGAGGGTATCTTAGCTCGTCAATTTTGGTTTGCCCTTTTTTTTTTTTTTTTTGGGTCTAATTTCTTTGTTGTATATCTTCCTCTCACTTTGGATGTGTGTTGGTGTGACAAAATTTCCGAATGTTATGTTGTTGGATCTTGGGACTTTGTTGGTTTTGACTCTGGATCTAAGAAAAGTAATGCCTCTGTACGATTTATGTTTTTTCATGTTTTTCTAAGAACTCAATGCATCTTAAGCAACGTCTTTTTTGAGATGGAAATGTTGAACCTAAATTTGTAAACCTCAAAATTTATTACCGATTGTAAAATTTGTTAATTTGAGGGGTTAACCGAAAATCGAATATTTGTTAAAGAGGTGTCAATTGGACAGATCTCTTGATTATTTCTTATTTGTTTCTTATCCAATTATTGTACACCTTTTCATTGAAAGGGTATATTAGCTGTGAGCAAAACTACGGTGTGATGTGCTCACCAAGAGGGATTGGTGAGCACAATTTCAAAAGGCTATCGGATTGACTTCGAACTACGAATTCAAACCGTTGAAATTCATGTACTTCGTGAGTGATGCATATATATGCAAAAATTTTAAAGTTTCGAATTCATTTAGTACATGACGAAGCGGTCAAATTCTCTCTCTGTTTGTATTCTAGAAAAACAAAGAAATAAAATATTCTTTGTAACCCCATTCAATCATTTTGTCATTTGGTCTCAATCAATTAAAATCTTATCTATGCTGGATATTACGGAGTTATCGTCAGTCCTCCCATGATCATGTCCTAAGGAGCGACATTCGTGAATCATCTTGGTGACGATTCCAAGTCGTACACAATATAAACCGAATACACTCAAAATTTTATTACCGATTGTAATATTTTTTAATTTGAGGGGCTAACCGAAAATTAATTTTTTTTTGTTTATTGTATTTCTATCTTTAAATTATGCTTATGGCACATATATATGCTCCATGTTAAAGATAACAAATTAAGTGTGTAGCAATCATCCTATATTTAGGATTCTTTTTGAAGCATATGAAAGGGTAAAAATGGCAAAGCATGCAATCTTTAGTAGTATTCTCCATTCCAATATTTAGTATCGTCCATTACAATTAAATCTGAAAATCTGCAATGGATGTTGATGCGCATGCAAATGTCATCCCGCAAATTCAAATTCAAATTCAAGCTTCCCAGCCCTGTTGTGAACTGAGTAAGAACGGAAATGTGCTGGTAACCGCTTTGTTCCTTCTGTTTTGTGATATCCCTGTGATTTGCATAGCTAGTTTCCGTACTTCGTACAGCATGCGAACAATAGCTCTGTTTTTCATAGTGGCGGTTCTTGTCCAAGTTTACGTCTTCTGTGCACACAAATTCATCATATTGGACTGGGAACGGGAACGGGAACGGGAACGGGAACGTTCTGTCTTGGCACTGAAATTGAGGTGGATTTGCGCACTGGTGTTGTTGTTGATTAGCGTCGCCTACCCTGCATGTTTGTATTCTTCCAAGCTGCCCCTCTCCTGTAGAATTATTGGATGGACAATGTTTGCCATCCATTTCTTGGCAGCTATTTTGGGCAATTTTGGTTATATCTTAAACAATCATGCTCAAAAAGCTATTTACCCTGTTGCTTCTGCTATTCTATCCTGAGTTACGTTAACACATAGCAAATTAGAAAGCTCTTCTATTGTTCATTAATTGTTATAGCTTAGAATTTCTTTTCTTTCAGTTATGGATGAATAAATATTTGATTGCGCGCTCTAAAGTTCTAGACATGCGATATATGTCATCAATTAGTACAGACTATTGGTTATTTATTTTCTTAATTGATTTGTCTCTGTGTTATTTTTTTCAAAGCACAGTCAAGTGACCCATTGTTACCCAATATAATCATCCTTTACACAAAGAACTAATTAAATAAATAGCCAGTTCTACAACAAAACAGTGCAAAATGTGTCACGTTTAATTTGAATTTAGGAATGCTTTTGCAATTTGTCGGAACTTTGATCTCCCAAAAATTTTTATTTATCACCTCAATATTTCTACAAAATTCATATGTTACCACGTGCACGTGCACATCTTGATGTTACGTATGACCAAGGAGTGAGTCCCCCCATATGAAAAGCTTCATACATTTAGCTCAAATTAAATTTGGAACACAGAAAACTCATATGCAGCATCAAGTTGTGCATGACCCGTTGGTCATGCGCAACACCAAGGTGCACACGTGATAAGATTTCAACATTAAAGTACTGTAGCACGGGTACTGTTAATTATCAGCTCTCTCTTTTTTAAGCTAGTTATCATATGATTCGCCATGGTGTTACCAGGAGGAAGTGAGGTATTTCTTCACGGACAAAAATTAGGGTTAGTTAGGTACTTATTAATTTAATCAAGATGTGACTCGATAGCTCAACACAACAAAATTATCCAGAGGCTTGTCTTGAAATTATAATATTTAATTTATTATATTGCTTGATATCGTTTACAGAATTTTAACTTTTAAATTATGTTTTCTTTTAAAAACCCTCTTTATTTTAAGTTATGGAAATAATATTCTAACAGTACTGTACACGCTTAACATTTTGTACTGAATTTCATATAATTCGTATTATTTTTTCGAAGTTTTCCTATGTCTTTTTGTAATAGGTTTCTGTCTTTAAATATTGTTAATTTATAGGGGGGATTTCACGTTCGTATGCTTCTTAAAATTACGGTTTTTCCCACTAAAATTCATAGTATCATATATATATACCCCTCTAAATTTTAGAAACTCACAAATTTATTCAATTTATTTCTTTTTTTTGTTAAAACTTATTTTAAATTATAAAGTGCCCATTTTTTTAAGTAAGATGCTCATAGGCTATAAATTATCCATTTTACCCATTATAAAAAAATGAAAAATATGTATCTTATTTAAGAGAAATGTCAAGTTTTCTAATTGACTGATTATAAGAAAAATGATTAATTTTTTTACTTGCGACGTGCACAAAAGAGTATGTCTAAACGATACTATGTATGTGACACAAGTAGATAAATAAATTATTTTTCTCAGAAATCAATTAATTAAAAGATTGAATATTTTTCTTGCACAAAGCATACTTTTAGTTTTATTTTACAAATTTAAAATGAGTTTTAATTGAAAAGACAAAAAATTGAGTAAATTTGTAAGTTTTTGAAATTTTGAATCTCTCTCTCTCTCTATATATATAGAGAGAGATGGGCTTTTGTACTTCGCGAAGTAAAACCCCCGTTTACTTCACGCTCATATTTTCATTTTGAAAATTCAAACAACCGATCCGAACCGTTCAACATGTTCTAAATATTGAAATGTGCTTGGAGACTAAATTTTACATTTTTTGGAATTTTTTTACTATTTATTAAGCCACTTTGAAAATTGCTGATCCACTGTGAACAGTAAAATTTTCTGGACCACCGGATCAGCGATTTTCAAAGTGGCTTAATAAATAGTAAAAAAATTTCCAAAAAATGTAAAATTTAGTCTCCAAGCACATTTCAATATTTAGAACATGTTGAACGGTTCGGATCAATTGTTTGGATTTTCAAAATGACAAAATATGGCCCGAAGTAAACGGGAGTTTTACTTCGCGAAGTACAATAGCCCATCTATATATATATATAGAGTAAGGCTACGGTGCTTTGCAAAGTAAACAGCCCTCTTTACTTCGGGCCACTTTTCAATTTGCAAAACTCAAACAACCGATCCCAACCGTACAACATGTTCTAAATATTGAAATGTGCTTAGAGACCAAATTTTACATTTTTTGGAATTTTTTTACTATTTATTAAGCCACTTTGAAAAAGTCTGATCCGGTGGTCCAGAAAATTTTACTGTTTTTTACTGTTCACCGTTGGATCAGCGATTTTCAAAGTGGCTTAATAAATAGTAAAAAAATTCCAAAAAATGTAAAATTTGGTCTCCAAGCACATTTCAATATTTAGAACATGTTGAACGGTTCGGATCAGTTGTTTGAGTTTTGCAAATTGAAAAAGTGGCCCGAAGTAAAGAGGGTTGTTTACTTTGCAAAGCACCGTAGCCTTACTCTATATATATATATATATATATATATATATATATATATATATATATAGTGCTTGGCTATTATGCTTATATAAGCATATGCCCACATATGCTTAAATAAGCATTTTAGCGTTTCCAATGTTCAAATGGTCGATCCGACCGTTCATCTTGTTCTCCATATTAATATGTGCTTGGAGACCAAATTTTACATTTTTCTGAATTTTTTTACTATTTATTAAGCCACTTTGAAAATTGCTGATCATATGGTCCAGAATTTTGGAAACACTGTTTTTACTGTTCACCCAGATCAGCAATTTTCAAAGTGGCTTAATAAATAGTAAAAAAATTCAGAAAAATGTAAAATTTAGTCTCCAAGCACATATGAATATGGAGAACAAGATGAACGGTCGGATCAACCATTTGAATATTGAAAACGCAAAAATGAGTTATAAGCATATGTGGGCATATGCTTATATAAGCATAGTAGCCAGCCCCTATATATATATATATATATAGCTCTTAATTTCTAGGAATTTGATAAGCTAATTTGTCATGGCTTGTGTACTTGAGCATGCATTTGCCCGCACCGATTCATCGATTCCTTGTTGCTATATCTATCTTTCTCCCTGTATTTTTTATTATTTTGTTGTTGTCATTACAGTGACATATATATACGTTCTGATAAGGCTTTTGAAATGGAGGTGGTTTTGTTCAATTCAGCTATTATTATATATATATATATATAGAGAGAGAGAGAGAGAGAGAGAGGCTAAGATCAAAGTGGTATGACCAAGGCCTTTGGTGCTACCAAGTCGTTTTTGGATTTTCAAAGTTTAAACGGTCGATCTAAACCGTTAGATGTGATCTCTATATTAAAATCTGCTTAGAGACCAAATTTTACATTTTTTGGAATTTTTTTACTATTTTTTAAGCCACTTTGAAAATTGCTGATCACATGGTCCAGAATTTGGTTGCACTGTTTTTACTGTTCATCCGGATCTGTCATTTTCAAAGTGACTTAAAAAATAGTAAAAAATTCCAAAAAATGTAAAATTTGGTCTCCAAGCAGATTTTAATATAGATTGAACATCTAACGGTTTGAATCGACTATTTGAACTTTAAAATTGTAAAAACTAATTGGTAGCACCAAGGCCTTGGTCATACCACTTTGACCTTAGCCACTCTCTCTCTCTCTCTCTCTCTCTATATATATATATATATATATATATAGAGTAAGGCTACGGTGCTTTGCAAAGTAAACTCACCCCTTTACTTCGGGCCACTTTTTGGATTTTGAAAATTCAAACTACTGATCCGAACCGTTCAACATGTTCTAAATATTGAAATGTGCTTGGAGACCAAATTTTACATTTTTTGGAATTTTTTTACTATTTATTAAGCCACTTTGAAAATCGTTGATCCAACGGTGAACAGTAAAAAACAGTAAAATTTTCTGGACCACCGGATCAGAAACTTTCAAAGTGGCTTAATAAATAGTAAAAAAATTCCAAAAAATGTAAAATTTGGTCTCCAAGCACATTTCAATATTTAGAACATGTTGAACGGTTCAAATCGGTTGTTTGGATTTTCAAAATCCAAAAAGTGGCCCGAAGTAAAGGGGTGGGTTTACTTTGCAAAGCACCGTAGCCTTACTCTATATATATATATATATATATATATATATATATATATATATTCACCAATGCGATGCCACTGCTATTATATATATATTCTGCTATTATTTTCTTGTAGTGTTAACTGTTAACCGTAATTACGCAATATGACTATCTTTCGAAAAAAGGTTTTGGAGAGAATATATATATATAGAGAGAGCCTATGGTACTTTGCAAATTAAAACACCCTCTTTAATTCAGGCCACTTTTTCAATTTGCAAAACCCAAACAACCGATCCAAACTGTTCAACATGTCCTAAATATTGAAATGTGCTCACTACAACAAAACTGGTCTTCAGCGACCGGCATCAGCAACCGGTAAGGTCGCCGGTCGCTGAAGACCCCATAAAAAAATAAAAAATAAAAGTTTAATTTGTTTTGGCGACGAACCCTTCAGAGACTGATTTGGCCCGGTCGCTGAAGGGTGCCCCCTCAAAAACCCGGCATTTTCTTCTCTGCCGCCCGACCCGCCATTTTTTAGGTTTAGCCAAAAAAAAGAAAACCATAATCGCGCCGCTGTGTGACCCCCGTCGCTGAACCCGCGCCGCAATCCCGACCCCAACCCCTACCCCTACCCCGACCCCGACCCGCGCCGCAGCAAGACCTTTTCCAAGAAAACCACCGCACCGAATTTTCTTGCCCCCAGTACAGAAGTACCAACCACCATTCTCATACTTGGAAACAAATAAACAACAGACTACAGATAATGGTGAGACAATGGTGATCAGTTTTACGAGTTACAGTATATAGCCTGACAAGTGAAATTTTACCAGTTACTATAAAGTATTCAGTTTATTTCCCTGCATTCTTTTGCAATTACTCTATGCATCCTACAGATAATGGTGATCATTGCTATCACTTATGTGTGAGCACTGAGCAGTAATGAATCAAAAGGATAATATAAGATTAATTAAGCTTGAAAAGTGAGACAAAAAAAAGGCATCTGAATCTTTTGAAGCATACCTTAGCAGCAACTATGAAAATATCATTCGTCTCTGAAACAAGAAGCACAGGAAAGAAGCATGTTAATCAAGTATTACTATGAAAATTTGATCTGCACAGAAAAAAGATTGATTCATACAAAAAAGATTGATTCATACCTTTTCACACAAGAATATCTTAAAGGCCAAGAGAGTAAGAAACTGGAATAGACCAGGCATCAACAATTCCTCAGACAATTTGATCTGCAAAGCAAAATGAATTATGTCAGGACAAGAACCATTATGATTTATGACTTGTAGCAATCCTATCCTAAAGAATTATATTGTCTTATATTTTATAACATTTTGGTAGGTGTCATGTTTGGTCAGGATTTATCAAGAACTACCTTCACACTACCAGAAATATTATATTGTCTACCTATGAAAGATGTTAGTAAATGTTGCTGTAGTACCAAACAACATAGCTATAAAATGATAGACATGAAATACCCCATAAAATTCAGCAGTAGAAGCAAGCACAGAACCTCCGAACCAAACTGCATATCTCTGGATAGGATGGTTCGCCACATTGACTTCAATTGGTTGAGACTATACAAAAAGGTAAAAAGAATATTCAAATATCGTTAGTTTAATTGAGAGTTTTTACTCTTTACCATTAAGAAAACGCAAGGAAACAATCTTACTTTTACATCAGGTCCAAGCCGGGCACTAGCTGCTCGAACCCTAGTGTCTACTATCTTTTTCAAGTCCCTCTGCAATCTTCTGTGGAAGTCCTTGAACATGGTCGATCCCCCCGACAATACAATATTCTGAAATAAATGCAGCTTATTAATAAGATAAATGTATATTGACTTAAGATTTTGAATAGGATACTGACGGGATTTTGACTTCAATTTGTTCTGATTTCAGAACCAGAGTTAGTGTTTAAAAGCGACATGTATGTTCAGATATATTTGTATTATTATAAATGTCACAAGATAAGAGCCAAAAGTCAAAGAACCCATAGTAGCAAAAAGAAAAGATTTGATTCCTTGCAGCAAAAGCAATTAGGGTTTACAGGTTTGACACAGTAAAACCATAACTACTTTTGGTGATTGACGTACCTTATACAGAGCCCTTCTTGTGTCAATTGGTGAAGAAATACTCTCCGTTTGTTGAGCACCAGAAGACGGTGCTTCTTCACTTGATAATACCCTTCCCTTGCCGGTAAAGCTCTTGGATTTAGACTTAGATGGGGCAGGTCTCGCAAATTTCCTAGCTTGCTCAAAAATGGCTTCTCCATTATTACGGCTTCGCTTTCTAGATGAATCCCTGACAAGCATTCCACTAACAGAAAAAGATAAAATTAACATTGTGCATATAGAAGTTGCATTATTCAGTTTAATAAACTTTTTAATTGACTTTCTCTGTATTGATTTTCAATACTGCACTAAACTTTTTAATTTCATTCATCATGGGCCAGCCAGGCTGATAGTGGCACTTAATTTGGTAGTAATCAATACAAGGCAATGATTTACTAAGTTCTTCTACAAATTGATAGGATTTTAGTGAAATCAACGAGTTTTCTGGCCAAAATTTGGTAGTAATCAATACAAGGCAATGATTTCTAAAAGGTGACTGTTCGGTTAGAGCTGCTTCAGGGGCCATATCGGGTCAGAACTGGACGCAGCTGTCAGAGTTACCCAGCCTGCACTCAGGTTACAACTTACAAGCTTGCGCTATGGAGCTCAGCCAATTACATTCAAACACTGAAGTACTAAACCATATGGGCTCAGATCCAGAGCGGTACCCTACCATGTAGTTGCATCATCCGCTTTAACCTGGTACGAATCTCAAAGCAACCCCCTACAATTCAAATAGGCACCAAAATGATTTTGGCTCAGCTGGGAGTTATTCCACATGGTAGGGTGCCGTGAATTTGCATCACCTAAGATATCTCAAACTTTGAATTGATAAGTGGAAGTCCGGACCGTTTAAATCATTTCTGCACGAATCTCAAAGCACAATAATACTGGCTTTAGATAAACTGAAAATATGAGATATCTCAGAGGATATGGACTCAGGGTACCGCAGGGGATACTCACCCAAACCCTACAAGAAAGCTGATTGATACATACTAGTACCACTACCAGAAAAACAAGAAGCCTGAATCAGTATCAGATACCTCACCTCTTCTCTCCTCCAGCGTAGTAATCCTGATCTTCATCAGAATCAGTATCAGAGTCCGAAGTCTGACTCTGCCTTCCTCTTAAGATCTGAAAAGGTTGTGATTGCCGATCTCTTACTGGACTTCCCAGCCTTCTCTTTCCCTCTAGATCTGAAAAGGTTGTGATTGCCGATCTGAAAAGGTTGTGATTGTTCAGAATCTTTTTGTAATGACAAAAAATAATGATAACGGTCCCTTAAGATATTCTGACAAGAAATTATCACTAGATTAAAAAAAAGATAAACCTACAAATCCATTTCCCGTAGAAACGGTAGGTGCACAGCTGGTGCAGTCACAAGGCAGCTAGAAGAGATCACTTCAGGTATCCAGCGCAACTAAAAATGTCATGCTCGGTGTACCTACTGTAACCAATGCATAGTACAAACTAGAACCATAACCAGAGAATACTTGATTAGATTAAATTGAATTGAACTTCAATTTGATAAAAAACTGAAAAAAAAACAATCTCAGGAGAAACTTACAATCCCAGTGAATTGACCTTGAGCGTGGCATTTCCTTCTGAGAAAGTCAGACCTGGAGGCCCTCCACTACCTCTGTCAGCTTTAGAAAGTATTGCTCCGGCAAGGTCATGTCCAGCAAGTGCTGTATAGTACTCAGCCGTTCCCGCCTCTAGCCAGCCCCCAAGAAGCTCTTTACCATTAGATAAAGACCACCGGCGAACCAGTGCAGAGAACCGATGGTGGATGTCCAGGCCTAGGGTTAGGGTTTCAGCGGATGGTGATGCTGGGAGTACGGAAAAAAGCGAGGAGGAGAGAAAGGAGAGAGACGGGAAAGGCCATTTCTGAGAATGAGATGGGTTAATCACAGCATTAGGAAAGGGCCTAGGGTTTGGGTACGGAGACAGAAGGCGAGCTGGAGTAGTGCTAGTGTTGGCGACTGCGGCGGCGACAGGTCGCCGTTTCTGGTTGACGACTGTAGTTATACTTTTGTTGCTCTGGAAAGTGGGGATTGGGGACTGATCAAACAATACTTTCCATTTCCAGCTAAGGCGGAGAGAGAGGAGGCAGTAAGTCGGAGAGAGAGGAGGCAGTAAGGCGGAGGCGGAGAGAGACAGCAAAGCGGAGGCGGAGAGAGACCAAGCAATTTGAAATTTTGGTTTCGGGAGGGTTTATCGCAAAGAAGAGGTAAATTTAGGGAAATGAAATTTAGAAGGGGAAAATGAAATTCTTCGCCGCTGATCGAAACTGATCGAAAGAGATAAACCCGGGAACAAAAATTTTCGGAAGGAATCGAAAGAGATAAACCCGGGAACGAAAATTTTCGGAAGGAAAATCACCGACGGTTCCGAAAATTTCCATTCAACACCGACTTTTTTTTTAAAAAAACAGTCGGTGTAGGGTATGAGCAACACCGACTGTTTTTTTAAAAAACAGTCGGTGTTGGTTCACTGACGGTTTTTTGTAATGGAACAGTCAGTGTTGAGGTTCTTCTTATTTACGATTTTACCAGCAGTCTCTACACCGACTGTTATATATTAAAACAGTCGGTGGTTGAGGGTCGGTGAAGAGGTTTTTTGTACTAGTGGTGGATGAGGAAAACAAAAAATTAGGCTAATAAATTATGGTGTTAAAAAAATATATGAAATCAGAAATTCCAAAACAAAATATCTATATTTTAGGCTAATAAATTCAAGTATTAATGAAAATGTATGTATAGTTAAGTACCAACATTTTAGATAACTCGAGGTATCACTATGCGTTTGACAAGCTGCCGCTGCAAATTGCTAATGAAGTTCATTTATATATTTACAAATGAAATTTACAATGTGCGTTTTTTGTTTTTACTTAGGATATCACTGCAATCTAACCATCAGATCAGATTTTTGAGACAAGATGCAAAACGAAGAGGGCAGATTGTCGATCTCTACATCCCCAGGAAATGGTATTTTGAAATGCTCTATCATAGACATTAAAAAAAAAAAAGCATTTACTAAAGATCTAAATTAGAATAGGAACAAGTATTCATTTAAATACAACTAATTTTATGGTATATGCTTGCCTATAGTTTTGGCATATACTATTTTGCATAAACTGTACTGTGGTCTTTGTTTTTATGTCATATAACTGGTACCTGTTTAATATCCGTACTGCATAATCCAATGCAACTAATTAAATTTAAGAAAAATGAAAGAACCACATATTCTGGCCGGTGAGCTATATTGAGTACTTAATCAACATAATTTTTTTTGTTTGTAGTTCAGCAACTAATAGGCTGATAACAGCAAAGGATCATGCATCAGTTCAAATCAACATTGGCCATCTTGACGAGAATGGCATCTACACCGGACAACACACCACCTATGCTCTCTCTGGTTCCATTCGTTCTCAGGATATATTTTTCTTCTCTGAAATCATTCAATTTATACATACAGAAAACCATGAAGGTAAAGGGTTCCAAATGAAAGTCTATAATCTTTGTGTTCGTCTTATTATACCCCACATTTTAGTGCTGTAACAGTGCTGTCATGACCAGTCCATTTTGAAACTTTCTTAGATTTACGTTAATTTGAATTTGTATCTTCTTCACAAAAGTTAATTGCACAGTGAAACTAAACCATGAAGTAAAATAGTTAGCACTTGCAAAATATACTGCTTGTTAACGTTAGAACATACCTGTGTTGTGATCACTCAAAAGAGAGCAATGTTTCTTTTAATATTTATAAACTCGTAAATGCTATCGGTTCGGACTGCAAGCGCACAATCCTTATCGAGTAGTATATGCGAGGTCGATCCACAGGGAATATTGGTTCAGTGTCTTGAGCGATCGAATCACAACCTTTCGAAAGGCTAGACGAAATCTGAAATTTGAGAGATGTTTGTTGATCAATGTAAATTAGGAAACAATTAAAAGTAATTTAAACATAAAGATAGAGATGAGAATTCCTAGTGTTTTCGGCACACCGTGCCACTCAATCCGTCTTGGACAATATATCCTGTTGCCGTCTGATTTCCTGTTGTTGTTTTATGAAAGATAACTACATAGGGTTCACTGCGATTTATGTTACGCCAGAATGACAGATCTTTCATCGAGACTCTACTCAGGACAATGCGATTTATCTTACGCAACTATCGGGTCTCTTATCTCCCAAATACTACACAGATCACTGCGATTTACCTTACGCAAATGATGAAATTTGGTCATGCGTTTTGTTGTTCTGGTTTATGGCTTCCCCGCGAAGGTTTTCTCACATAAACATAATAGATCTCAACGAGGCTAACTCATCCAAATAGTTCTTTCGAGTTATTAAAGTACTGTCACTACCCTAACAAACTCAAACTAGATCATTGAAATTAGGTGAAGAGATAGTAAATCACAAAGCATATTCGATACAACAACAAGAAATCATAATCAACAGAAATATATATATCAAAACATCAAGAGTAACAAGGTTTACTGCCTAGCCCTAAGAAAAGGAACTTAGCCGCGGAACGGCATGGTTACAATCACTCCTCTCTTCTCTCTTAATCAATCTAACCCTAATTACAAAGATATCTATTCCCTCTGTCCAGGGGCCTTTTATAGGAGTGTAGGACGTCTGGAGTTGATTGGAGGCCAAGGAATTGATCTGGAAACAGCTGTCGGCAGTTATTCTCAAGAGTCGCCTTCGGTTACGGACCGTATCAAGGTGATACGGTCCGTAATGGGACCTTGGCAGTTATGGTTGTAACTTCCTGCGCTATCTTCTGGGCCTGTGCTATGCCTGGTCCGTATTAACCAATACGGGCCGTAACAGGGTCTTAGTCGATAAGCGTTGCTGATCCGATTGACCCGATTCTAGCTCCATTTGATGTAGAATAGTCCCAAAACCTGTTTTCTGCAATAAAACTTAAAGAAGGGTGACAGTAGCCTTTTCTCTAAATAATTAAACATAAGTGTGAGAAAATATGTAAAACCTAAGCCAAAATCCTACGTAATCATCATCATTTTGACTCTGATCACGGCCTCCCCAACTTGAATTGTTGCTTGTCCCAAGCAACGACATCCCAACTGGTCAAAAGATCCGGTCTCGGTTAAACCATACAATCTCAAGGACTTGTTTTAAAAAAATTCAATTAGGACTTAGGTTTGGTACAATTGGCATGACAATACAAATTTAGAACTCTAAAATATTAATGATCTCTCCCTTGAACAATTTATTCACCCCATGATTGACCTCATTATGCTAACCCTAGAAAAATTATTATCGAAAAATCTAATTCACAAATATCCTTAAAATTGAGAGTATTAATTTCCCCTTCGATTATAAATCGATCCCTTCCAACCAATAGGAATTCTAATGATATAAATTTTGATTTTCCTTCCCAATTGATTGGAGCAAAGTACGACAACTAAGTGTGTTGGTACTTGTGACTATTTTTGAAAAATTAAATATGTACAAAAATTAAAACTTGGGAGGTTTTCTCGAGCCTATTGGTAACCAGTCTTGCGTAGGCACCCGTACTCTTTTTATCCTCCATCTTTTATTCTATATTTTTTTTTTTTTTCATATTTTTCTATTTTTTGGGTTTTTCTCTTTTTTCGATTTTTTTTGTATTTTCGATTTTTCTGAAAATAAAATAACATATTTTTGTGTCACAAGCACCCATGATTACACACAATTTCAAGTATTCATTCATACAAGAAATTATTGCATAGTTTCGCTAGGGGTCTATCTATAATAAATGGGTATTCTAAAACACTATCAAATTTAAAAGACTTTGCAAACATAAATTACTCAAAATAAAAATTCTAGGTTTTGCAATTTTTGATCAACTCTCATGGTTAGCAATTAATTGTTCACTTTGAAATTACTAATAATTAAAATTCTGAATTTTTGG
>JAJGRW010001319.1:1667944-1703475 GCA_025461045.1 Carex parvula
AATTCCAAAAAATGTAAAATTTGGTCTCCAGTACATATTAATATGGAGAACAAGATGAACGGTTTGGATCGGTCATTTGGACTTTGAATCGATGATTTATGGTCCAATGCACAAGGGTGCCTATGCATTGCAATGCACCATAGCCCATCTCTCTATATATATATATATATATATATATATATAGTAAGGCTACGGTGCTTTGCAAAGTAAACAGCCCTCTTTACTTCGGACCACTTTTTCAATTTGCAAAACTCAAACAACCGATCCGAACCGTTCAACATGTTCTAAATATTGAAATGTGCTTGGAGACCAAATTTTACATTTTTTGGAATTTTTTTACTATTCATTAAGCCACTTTGAAAGTCGCTGATCCGACGGTGAACAGTAAAAACAGTAAAATTTTCTGAACCACCGGATCAGAAACTTTCAAAGTGGCTTAATAAATAGTAAAAAAAATTCCAAAAAATGTAAAATTTGGTCTCCAAGCACATTTCAATATTTAGAACATGTTGAATGGTTCAGATCGGTTGTTTGAGTTTTGCAAATTGAAAAAGTGGTCCGAAGTAAAGAGGGCTGTTTACTTTGCAAAGCACCGTAGCCTTACTCTATATATATATATATATATATATATATAGATGGGCTATTGTACTTCGCGAAGTAAAACCCCCGTTTACTACGGGCTATTGTACTTCCGTTTCTTCTTCTAATTTTATGTTACTTATTGTTGCTTAGTTACTCATCATTTTCTTTTTATTTTCACTATATTTTATTTGACACTTTACAAGAACATGTTTTTTCTTGGTTAGGTTCTAAAGAAATGGGTAAAACTAACTTTCAATAATAAAACATGTTCTTAAAATTAAATCATGTTTTGATCCCAAGTTTTTAGCGGTGCAGGAATAGAATGTTGCAGTGCATTGTTGTTTAATTTCTTACACAAATCCCCTTTGAATAAGATGTGGTTTGCGAAAGAATTTAAACAACAACGTAAGTCCACTGCAACATGTTCATTTCTACACCACCAAAAACTTGGGACTAAAACATAATTTAATTTTCAGAAAATGTTTTATTAGTTGAAAGTTAGTCTGACCCATTTCTTTGGAACCTAACCAAGATAAAACATGTTCTTGTAAGGTGTTAAATAAAATATAGTGAATTTAGTAATTTTTGTGCTGTAATTATAAATAAGGAGATGAATTTATGAATTTTGTAATGCTAAATATGGATTAGTAATGCTAAATATGAATTTATGAATTTATGAATTTTATATGCTAAGTATAATTGTTGTACTGTAATTAGATAACTGAATGTCAAATTATCTGAAAAACTGGGGGTACTCAATACTGAATTTTGTAGCAAAACTGGAGGCTAGCCCAGAAATAAAAAAAAAACCTAAAAAAATATATAAGACAGTCATACACGGATATTTAACTAAAATCCGTGTACAAATAGTAATTGTACACGGATATTTGTTGAATATCCGTGTAGGAATAGCTACACGGATTTTTTTTTTTATAAATCCGTGTAGAAAGGCTAGCATTGTACACGGTTCTTAAGTATAAATAGCCGTGTATGATTTGTTAGAGAGCTACACGGATTCTTAAGTATAAATCTGTGTAGAAAAGTCTTTGTAGGGTTTTGATATAAAAGGCCTTCTCCTTCCAGCGCCTTTTGATTAAGTAATTAATACTGTCTCTCTCTCTCTCTGTATTGAATGCTGATCTGATTTCTGCAAAGGCTTTTATGCAAGGGCTTTTGTGGAATTGCTAATTAGAGTCACTCCATTTTGTAAGGGCTTTTGTGCAATACATTAAAGATGGAGGATTGCAAAGCACGGAGAAGCAATTCAAAAATAAGTTGAGTTGGAAGTGGTGGCTGGTGAGCACAACACAATTCTATAATTTCATATTTTGTTCAAAAAATTATTGTCATTCTAACATAGGCCGCTAAATGTAAATTGTAGTGCCCGTAACAGTTGGAGACTTGGGAATGCGGATATTACATGATGATTTTCATGTTTGACTTTGTCGAAAGAATGTAATTCCAATTTCCAAATGGGGTATGTAATTCATATTAATTGTGCCTATATAATAGCAATTGATATTTTCATATTATGCTTACTTATAATTCTCATTTCATTAATAGAAATTGATATTTGCGGTTGTCTTGCATCTACCTTTTCTTGTTACTAACTAATACCAAATTATAATTGTAGCAATGATCAAAGCAAGATCATTACACCAAGGAGCAGATCGACTGATCTAAGATGTATGTGGGCAAGGTGGTTTCTATTAGAATTTTGTAATGCTCAACATGGATTTGTATAATTTTGTACATTTAGTGTATATGAATTTAGCAAGCAAAACTGGATGTCAAATTATCTGAAAAACTGGCTAGCAAAACAGAATCTGGTATATATAAATTTTGTAGGAAAACTGGCTAGCAAATTAAACTGGAGGCTAGCTCAGAAACGAAAAAAAAAAAAGACAATTCTACACGGATATTTAACAAAAGTTCGTGTAGAACAAGTTAAGAGAGCTACACGGATTATTTTATATTTGTCCGTGTATGATAGTTAAGAGAGCTACACGGATATGAAATTAAAAGTCCGTGTAGAAAGAGTAAGCTACACGTAGATTAAATTAAAAGTCTGTGTAGAAAGAGTAGTCGTATACGGACGTTTACGTAATATCCGTGTAGCTCGGTAAAATGGAGAGCGCCACAGGCAGGTGTTTGTAAACGGCTGTTTATAAAGTAATCCATGTAGAAATAATTGCACACGGGTAAATATCCTTGTGTAATTATTTACCTATTCATACACCCTCAGAGCCTACACGGCAGGAAATCCGTCTAGCTCCTCTAGTTATGTTTCAAAATTCTAACTGTCGATCCGAACCGTTCAACATGATCTTCATATGAATATGTACTTGCAAACCAAATTTTACATTTTTTAGAATTTTTTTACTATTTATTAAGCCACTTTGAAAATCGCTGATCCAATGGTCCAGAAAAGTTTACTGTTGTGTACAAATTAGTGTTTTTTCAAAGTGGCTTAATAAATAGTATAAAAAATTCTAAAAAATATAAAATTTGGTTTGCAAGTACATATTCATATGGAGATCATGTTGAACGGTTCGGATCGACCGTTAGGATTTTGAAAACTCAAAAATTGAGCCGTAGCACGGAGGCCTCTATGCTACGCGTAGCACCGTAGCACTGTCCTATATATATATATATATATATATATATAGAGAGAGAGAGAGAGAGAGATAGAGAGAGAGATGGGCTACGGTGCTTCGCAAAGTAAATGGTCTTTTTTACTTCACGCCATATTTTTATTTTGAAAATTCAAACAACCGATCTGAACTGTTCAACATGTTCTAAATATTGAAATGTGCTTGGAGACTAAATTTTATATTCTTTGTATTTTTTACTATTTATTAAGCCACTTTGAAAATCGCTGATCCACTGTGAACAGTAAAAACAGTAAAAGTATCTGGACCACTAGATCAGCGATTTTCAAAGGGCTTATGAAATAGTAAAAAATCCAAAAAATGTAAAATTTAGTCTCCAAGCACATTTCAATATTTAGAACATGTTGAACGGTTCGGATCGGTTGTTTGGATTTTCAAAATAAAAATATGACGTGAAGTAAAAAAGACCATTTACTTCGCGAAGCACTTTAGCCCATCTATATATATATAGACGCACACATCACTAAAATTAGGAAATGTATCTATATCTCTTTAATATCTTTTAATTAGTCTCTCATATCTTAATTTGGGTACTATTTAATTGTCTTAAATATCTTTCCATTAAGCTCTCATATCTTTGCTCCATTAAGAGGTGAGCGTTTAATGTATTTTGTATGGCACAAGATGTAAGGACCGATTGAATCTAGCAATTAATTAATTAATACTGTAGATCTTTGAACGGAATAATTAATTAATGTTAGATAGTGCACTTCCTAATTCCTATTATCCACAGATAATTAATTAATGCATGTTGTCTGTGTACGTAATCGATCGGTACGTAAACGTCTACACATTTGATTTTCAGGCCGAAATATATATATATAGCTAGTTATGTTACAAAGTCACAAATTAACAAACATACAAGTTGCAAATATCATATTTATTATTTATGGGGGCGTCTCTAATATTAATTATTTATAGTTAGATAACTCATTTTAGCAAACAATATTTGCTGCAAAACTGCAACCCATAACCCAAAATCATCAACAATTATATATATATATATATCATTTTAATTATTTGGTGGAAGTGGAAGGCAATTACATGAACCCAAAATCATCAGTACTGATTGGACGGGTCGTACTGTTCGGCTACGGTTTTTCTGAATGCAACTGACTTGATCTTGGTTCCAGCCTGCCAAGGCATGTGGCCTATGTCACAGTAGTACTGTGCCGCCTGAAGACAGAATTCCCATGATTTGCCATGAAGAACCATCTCTTGTTTGGGGTCCATGCATGCCTTGAAGGCCCGTAGAAAGCATTTCTCTCCCAGTAAGCATCCGGGGAGGCAAAACAGGAATGCCGGCCAGCGAAATCCGAGGGCTGCCTTCATCTCTCCTCCAGAGAGCAGCAAAACTGCTACCAGTAAGATGCTCACCATTCCACCGCTTCCGCTGCCGCTGCCGCTCTTAGTGGCCATGTCAATCTCTTAATTACTAATTAGTATTTTGCTTAATTGTATTTGTACAGGAGAAATTGTATTGGGTGCATGTGTGGCCATTGACGTCTACTTGTGCTTTTTATAGAGTGGAAATCAATATTAATACCTCCTCAATTAATCTTTCATTAAATTAATACCTCCTCAATTAATCTTTCATTAAATTATTAATGTCATTAATTAATCTACTTGAGTTTCTGTATATTCACACGTTAATAATAATTAATATATATTTAAACCTGAAACCACCACCTTTTTTATTGGTTTTAATTTCTGCGTTCTGGAACTAAAAAACGTCTATGAATTTTTAATCATAGTACAGTACTAAATGATAATATATATATATATATATACACACACTAGTTAAGTGCCCACGCGTTGCAGTGGAGATTATAATATTATATTATTATAATTATTCAATGTATGAAAATTAAGATGACATGTAACAAATTATAAACTCTTTACGAAAACTATCTTTTCTTCTTTCTTTAATTTCTTAGCTCCGAAATATTTTTATTCATAAAGACATAAGATATGTCTAAATTACCAAAGTCAACCAACACAGAAAATTATTTGGAAGTAAAATAAGTAGAAAAAACTTCTAAAACATTGATATTTCGTTGTAAAATTAACAGAAAAAAATAGTTAAGTCTCCATTCAATGTATCAACAAACACACACAGAACAAATTATAAACAAAAAACTACAATTTTGTTCACACAAAAAAAGAAAATTTATTTAATAAATTATTCGACTCAATTAATTAAAAATGCTAAAAACAAAATCAAATACTTGTAAGTCGAAGTAATACAAAGGCTCCAATAAAAGACTACGATGAAGTGCTCCTCTAGCATCAAATACTATCAATTCATCACAAAAGAGGTTCCTTGACTTCCTTCAGAGATCTCCCAATCGGGTCCAATCTCCTCCCTTGAATCCACCATCTGGATTTTAGGATAATGCAAATACATTGATTCTTGTTATAAAAGGTGCAGTCTGCCTTTGACACTAACATGTTTTTTTTTTTTTCCACCCAAAAAATCATGCTCTGTGTTCTTACATTTGCTGACAGATCATTCTTTTTGTTCGTTATTTTTTTCCTTCCTGGTTATAACTAAAACCAAGAATGTTAGACTCTGCATCTTTTACCTACAATTAACTTATTAATCCTCTCTTGACTATATCTAAAAATGTCATACTAACGACACTTAGAACTTCATTTCAGTATGGAAATATCGCTCCTTTGTACAGAGCAAGGTTAATTAGTAAATAATAATTTATTATCACTCACCTAACCCAATCAATTTGTACTATTTTTTACACAGAGATGAAACAGTACTGATATATGCCATTTTGGTGATGAGTTTGCTTTGGGAAACTTAATACAGGCCTTTGAGTTAGACATACACTTATCATAGAATTGGTAGTTGTGGGGCATCTTTGTAAAAACATTTACATAAAAGGATGTAATTTTGATTCACGAGGAATATATACATGATGCATCTACAACACATTAATTACGAAAAGACATGCATATCAACACACATGTTCAATAAAGAAACTCTTGATTACAAAATTTTAATTGTTGGAAACACTCTTAATAACAACATTTTACCTTAAGAACAGCTACACCGCCAAAAAGTTTTGCAAGCCCCTCTTATAGTTTCTCCTCGTCATAATCATGGTTTTGAAAATCGGAATCGGATAGTTGGTTATTGACTCGGAATCGGAGGAATCAGTTAGAATCGGCCGAGTCAACTCGGAAACTCGGATTTATTCGAAAAAAACTTGTTTTGTATTAAAAAAAATAAGTAAAAAATGTAATAAAATAATTAGTTCAAAATTGATGAAGATCACTTTTGACATTAATATAATCCACTAATAAAATGAAATATGAACATTCAAAGCTAATCAGATAATATGTGAATAGTCGCACATAGTATAAAAATATACGAAAAATAATAATAATAATTTATTCAAATATGCTAAAATAATTCCACTTATCCACTAGTATAATAAATTAAAATAGAAGCGTACATAAATAGTCAAAATATTCATGCAGAATTAATTACACATTACATAGATAATAAAATATTACAATAATTAATAACATACATAATGTTATTAATTATTAACATACAATAATTAATAACATATATAATAAAAAATATATATATATATATACATGAAATTAGGAAAGCTGAATCTTAGAGTAAAAAAAAAAGTAGAATGGACAGATATATAAGAATCCACTAGTTTATATTATTTTGTACGTGCTTTTTTTTCTGTGACCAGTAATGTGGCAATTAGAAAAAGTATATAAAATTGACCCGCTACATTAATTGAGAGCATGAAGTTCCAAATGGACATATGTAAAGAACTAAAATTAAATGTTTCAGTTTATCTAGGTGAACATGGTGTAGCTTGAACCATGAAGCGTATTTAAAATTGTTGAGCAATAATATAGTGAAACGAGTCTACGCAGATGAACCGTCTCCTTTGGCAAGCAATGCGTCTTTCTTCTCCAAAGTTTCTGCGACTTTTTGTCCCAAATCGAAAACATAGATAACCTTCTAACAAAATTCCTTCTTCAATCTTCCGATTACTTAACAGACTCGGCCTGAATCGGTCTGATTCGCCCTAACTTGGCTTGACTCGGACCAAAAATCGGATAACTCGGATGACTCGGACCAAAAATCGGCTAACTCGGCCGATTCCGTCACTGTTCATCCGATTTTTTCTGAGAAACTCGCATAGACCCGAGAATCGGGTAAAACTCGGCCCGGTCCCGTCCGATTCCGAGTTGACTCGGAATCGGCCGATTTTTTGAACCATGGTCATAATCAGACATGCTCTCTTCAATGGCACCTCTCAGCTATCAAAACAAAAAAAGGGAAAAAAAAAAAAACATACACTAGTTTTATCGATGTGGTATCTCATGAAACAGGTGAAAGATAACAAGTAATAGTAACAAATACCAACCTGCTCACATCTTTCCTCAATAGCTTTCTTGTCTCCAAATCCATCAAGAATGACAGTATTGTCTTTGGACACAGTGACCTGCAACATTCACAGACCCAGTTAAAATAAAATATATTATATCCAAAATTGAGCACCTGAACCTGATTTAACAATGAAAAGAGTAAACCACGTTACCTTCTTGCATTAACCAAACATGCTAAGCTCAACCTTTTCAAGGTTCATGCCGAGATCTTCTGATATTACCTGTAGCAGTATCATAGGAGTATACAAACCATTAGGAGTTACACTACAAAATTAGCAAGGGCATGCACCGGAAAGATCTTATGTTAATGCTTGAGTTAAATAATAAATCTTACTTCGCCACCGGTAAGAATCGGAAGGTTGTGCAAATAATGGAGATTGAGTTGGATAAAACTAATTCAATACCTTAATGCCATCCTGAATCTTGTTTAGAATGAGAGTTGCTAGTGCATCACTTTCAACATCCTCAGCAATAATGAGTAGAGGCCTTTGTTTCTATATATAAGAAAGAATAAAATTAGATACCATGTTTGCCTATGCAGGAAGGTGAGGAATACTGGAGATTAAGATAAACAAAATTACCTTCTTGATAGAAAGGTTCAGGTCGGTTATCACCTGCACAGCCTCTAGCAACACGTCGTGCTTTCGTCCACTGTCAAGAAGGAGATCGAGATCATGGTCGAGATAGCTGAAATTTGGAGGAGAGATATATAGGTGAGATATATAGAGAGAAGAGTCGATGAAATTTGGAGGAGAGATAGAAGCCCAAAAATAGTCTAAGCCCATGTTCATTAAATTTCCCTTTTTTTATTCACAAGTCTAAAACCCCACTTCTATCTAAGATCCAATTTCAATTCCAGTAATTAAATTTCAGCTGAGCACAAGGAACCAAAACACTAAATTTACAGCACCAACCCTTCAAATTGAGAACTTTACAAGTCAGTCTCTAGAACTTATAAGAGAATATACCATAAATCAAGATGCACTGGTACCAGTGTCAGAACTGCTTTAGCAACTTTTAACAGAAGTTGCATATATAAAACTGGCCACAAGTATGTTCAAATCAAGGTTACAATTATCTATACTCTAAAATCAATACAAGTTTACTGCAGCTTTTAGGAAGGGTTTACAGATCACTTAGATAAATATTCTCATACCGGTTACACAAAATAATAAAAAAACTAAGAATAATTCAACCACTAAACAAAGACATAGCTATAGAAGCTATAGAATTAGAAAAAAAATTGAGTAAAATATAAATTGACACAATAAATAAACAGAAAAAAATGCAAGAATTACGCACAAAAACTCCAAAAATAAAGGAAAAAGAGGGAAAAAAACGGCTCCCCATCAAATTGGATGTCAATATAGAGCATTTCCGTGTGAACTTCTCTAATGGCTGTAATTTTCATAAGAATTCAATAAATGATTGGTGCAAATGCTCACAAGTCTTTTAGAATCATACAAATAGAAAAGGAGTTAAATTAAAAAGAACTTACACAGAGGAAAGTGAGTGGACCAACTCCTAGTCCTAGAGATCATCAGGTGAAAAACCAACCTGATCAAGAAGAACATGGTAGTGAGTCAGCCTCGTAGTTCCCCGGCTGGAAAGAGAAAATCAAAATTAGAAATGTAAATAGTGACTGATAAAAAAGACAATGTTCATTTAGGAGAAAAATAGGGATATGATCATCTTACAATAGCACCCTTGTGAGAGCACATGTAGAAGTCATAGTTTCTCGGGTGGCAAACTTTGTTTTCAATCAAAGTACCTACATGTCATATGGGCAATCAATATATATATTATAAGTAACAAACAAATAGAACCAGGAGTACATGCATAAGAGTCAACCAAAAACAAAACCTGCCATCCATGCTAAAACCAAAAAGCAGGTCCATAGTAGAACTAAAAACAGAAAGGAACGTCTCAAAACAACAGTACTAATATAATACATGCAATAACTAAAACATAGCTTTCTCAGAACTAAGCCACAAAAGCTGAACTTGGATCATCTCTAAACCACCATTTGTAGTCCATCAGCATCACTTAGAGACTGAAGAATCAGATCACAACGGAGAGGCAAAGGTGAGAAGAACTGAATCAACCGCACAATTCCCATCTACTTCCTTTAAAACCCTAGAGGACTTAACCCTCCTAGAGTTTTCTTCTCACCTTTGCCTCTCCGTTGTGATCTGATTCTTCACTCTAAGTGAGAAAACGTCACAGAATCCCTAGACTCCTCTTTTTCCAAAACCCTAGCAGTATTCCTTGTTACAAAATCCCCCCTACGTCTTCCTGTTCCCTTCTGACCCACTTCAACCCCGGAATCAGAAACCAAATCAGGATTCAAAGCTTCCTCACCGAGCTTGGTTTTCGCACCGATTTCAATAAGATCCCCATTTGAGATGGATACGAGCTTGGATGCTTGAATTCGCGACCCATTTACGGTTGTGCAATTGGAGGTGTTCAGGTTGTATACCCAGCAAAAAAACCTGCTACCAGATAGATCAGTTAAATAATTTTTGGATCTACATTTTTTATTTTTTCATTTTTTATGTGGAAGTTTATGCAATTTTGACGTTAAACTGAGATATTTGGTCAGGCCAAATTGAGGCTTAAACAGCAGTTCTGGCCAAAAATACATAAATGCATTTTTTTCATAAAATAAACTGGCCTGGCAGGTGTGGTAATTATTGATTAGAAACATTTGATAAGTGGTAATATACAATGAATTAAAAAGTAAGATAACGTACAGAGAAAACAAAGAAAAACTCCCCGATTAAGTCAACAGCGGCTTGAACAGCCTTTTCCTCATTCAAGGGTCTAATCTCAGCAGTTGTCAAATGTCCATCCAACTGCCTTTGTAGAGTTGTAGTAATTCCGCCTAACGAGCAAATAAAGCAACAGATTTTTTAATAAATAAAACATAGCTATTAACTCAATTTGATTGCATAAAGTTAAAGAATTCAAATCTAAGATGCAATTACCATAAAAATGTAAAACATTTAATAAACACGATTTGTCCTCTGCTTGGAAAACCACTCTCAATGTTGCACATTAAAACATTCAAGAATTCGGGATTGCAGACAAAAATTTCGCCATTTCTGGGGCCTTTGAGCACGGTTATTTGGAGAATCGGAGCCTCCATAGTAGATCGGAGGAAGAAAAGCAAGAATTGGGGAGGACTGGAGGGAGGCTCAAGGATTAGGGGTTTTTTTTTTTGTCGGAGGCAGGAGAGAAGGAGATAGAGAAAAGAGATGGCAAGACACGCTCAAATGGAAACCATGGCCGCTCTCCGGAGGATCATGAATTCGAACTCTAGGCGCTGATCAGCTTCACTCTCGCTCGCTCTCTCCTTCTCTCTCGCTCTCTCTCTCTCTCTCTGCGCCGATCAGCTTCACCTAGGTCGGTTCTGCGTGAGAAGTCGGTTCTCTCTCGCTCTCTCTCTCTCTCTCTCTCTTTCTGCGCGCGGGGAAGACAAAAGAAAAAAGAATTTCTAGTTCTCTTGAGAAAGAGAATTACTTTGAAAAGAGAGAGAGAGAGGACGAGAAGATGGCGGCCAATCCTCCCAAGCAACCCAAGTGGGAGATCGTCCGACGCAAGAAGCAGTACCCGAACCATTGGAGGCCGGCTGGAACCTTTCAACCTGAAGGCTACCAGCCTAGAACCCAGATCTACACCCCCTTCCTCACAAAGCCAACTTATGCGCAGGCTGTGGCAAACCGCTACAAACCAACCCCACCGCCCGTCACCACCAAACCACCTTCCGGCACTACTGTTTCCCCACCAGTTTCACCCCGCTCCCCCACCTACTATCTCTACCCGCACAGCCCCACACCACTACGTTTCCCACCTTCGCCAAAATTTGAGGAGTGGAAGGGAAGATGTTTCCGTTGCTGTCGCACGGGACATACCATTGCGATCTGCCGTAACCCACCGAAGTGCGGTCGCTGTTGGAAAACTGGCCACACGGGCAACTCTTGCAGGGAGAGTGCAACAAAACAAGTGCCAATGCCGGCTGGGCGACCTGCTGACCCGATCCCCATAGATATGAAAGACCCAGATTTTAGTGAGCTGCTCACTGCAGACAGACCACTCAACCCTCCCCCGTTGCCGGAGGGCAGGCCTGGCAAGGTTAGAGTTTTTATAGACTGTGATGAACAATACCACCACGAGGTCAAGCGTCTAAACCGGGCAGTGGTCGTAGATACCAGTGCTATCTGTATCAACTTTGAGCTGTCGGTGGATAAGGTGGCCGAATGGGTGGCAACAACAAATCTCATTCCGGCACATGAGGTAACTATAGCGGCATGGACAAAAGGCAGGTTTCTGGTCATCTTGCCGGTGGTGCTAGCCCCGGAGACGCTCATCCAGGCTATCTCATACGAGGTTTGGGATGAGGGAGTCTCGTTCCAAGCTTGGGACCAATGGGAAGGTGCAACACGAGTTACGCCGGAGTTCAAAACTATTGTGGACCTGATCGACATACCACCACCGCTGTATCGTGAAAAGGTGGTCATCAATGCGGTTAACTCCTTCGGGATATACCTGGGGACTATAGCGCAGCCAAATCCGGCCAATATTTCATGCTGGACGGCAGTTGTAGCCACTCAGAGGTTGGAAGATATACCAAAGGTGGTGTCTCTAGTGGTGGCCGGCTTTGAAAGAGAAGTAGAGATTAGGCCGGTTAGTTGGTGTCAAAGCAAGACTTATAAAGAGGACGACCTCCCACAACCGCCGATTAAGTTCACCAAACCGCCCAAGCCAAAGGAGAAGGCGCTGTTCATTACCGTAAGTGATGATGATGACACGGAAGAAGAAGATGACAAGATAGCAATGTCTAGAAGGTTCCTTCTTGAGCTATGTAGGGACAAAGACCTTGACAAAATACCCCGCCAGCTGCGGCAAGTGATCCAGCGAGATAGGAATTTCACTATTGGGGAAAGCTCTTTCATGCAGCCATGGTGCGCACCGATAGCCACACCAACTGCTACACAGCATGCGGCCGCAGAAACACAAAACTGTGTTCACAGTACTTTTGATGAGGCGGCTTTCGCCGGTCAACCTACAGCTGTGATGGACATAGAAGATCAGGGCATAGCGCAGGTTACCGAGGAACAGGAGTTAGTACAAGGTATGGCTGGCAGTGCAGGTGATTTTCTGTTGGGGAATCAAGAGATGGAACCGCCACTCCTAGAGCCAACCCGTGAGGCGGGTCATGTAACCCTCAAACAGGCACCCACTACGCAAGGGGGTGGGAGTCAAGAGCCACGACCAGAACTTGGGCAGGGGGACAGACAGGCTTTTCGTACCTCACGAGACCTCTCTCTAACGGGATTGGGTAATAAGTACAGCGGCACGGCGGCCAACACTGTACGACCAAATCAGTTGGGATATTTGCCTGAACTGCCTTTCGAGGAGCCATTAATGACAGCCCCAACGGGTATGGATCAGTCAAGCCAGGACACGCCACCCTTGGTGGAGCTCAAGCGGGCCATACGGCAAAAAAGAAAATCTACAAGTGCTGGACCGAAACTTGGCACTGGGCCTTCCTCCAAAAGAGGCCCGGCGAGACCTAAAGAGGCCCAGCTGAGAATTGGTTCTGGCCCTTCCTCTAACAGAGGCCCGACGGGATCAAAACAAAGAGATGTGGATCTTATTAAAAATTCAGAGGGCTTTTATGAGGTCCACGTTGAATATCAGCATTGCACAAAATTGGCAGAAGGCTGTGGGCTCAAACCATGTGATGTAATTAAGGCAATCAATGAAGATAATTCCCAAAGAAGGCTGCACCCGGGTTTATCCACATCTGACAATGAGGAAGAAAATGAGAGGAGTCGCCCTGAATTCGCATTTGCATTTTGATGATTCAGAGGATGAAGAGGACCACTCGGAAGGGGACTCCGAGGAGGACTGTGACCAGTAAGAGTTGCCATTGTTCGGTTGTGTGTGCTGATCGATGTATTTAAAAGGTTAATTATGTATTCGAAAAAACTAAAAATATTATCGTGGAATGTGAGAGGATTGGGGGATGTCAATAAGTGTAATGTTGTCAAAAATATAATTCGACGATCTAGATATGATATCGTGTGTCTCCAAGAGACAAAGTGGAATAAAGTTGAGCTTACACATACGGCAAGAGCGTTGCCGAATTTTTTTCATAGAAATGCGGCTTACATTGAGGCCAAGGATTCAGCAGGGGGTGTGTTAGTCGCTTGGAAGCATGCTTACATTCAGATGAGCTCTTTCGTAACAAAGCATACGTGTACAGTACAATTGCAGCAGCCCGCAACGGGCTCCAGCTTTTTTATAACATCGGTCTACGGCCCGAGCCGAGATCACAGTGCCAAGAGAGAGTTTATCCAAGAAGTCAGACAACTAGCTGATCATATTTGCCTCCCATGGATTTTAACGGGCGATTTCAACCTCGTTAGATGGTTGGTGGATCGCTCGGGGAGCATGAGGGGATTCGGCCTTATGTTTGAATTCAACGATCTCATCAGAGACCTTCATTTGCTTGATGTTCAGTTGCAAAACAGAGACTATACGTGGTCCAATAAACAACCGATTCCAACATTATCCAAGTTAGATAGATGCTTCCTCACACCGGAATGGGCCTTGATGTACCCGACTATAACCTTGACAGCTCGAGGCTTTGGTATCCGACCACGTACCGCTGCTGTTGCACTGCAAGACACCGCAAGCTTGTAAAAACCCAATGCAACTCGAACGGTTCTGGTTTCAATACAAATTTGCTCACCGCATGGCTGACACAATATGGGGTGCTCGGCAACTGGAGGCACATGGGGACCCACTAAAAATCTTTTCTTACAAAACAGTAAAGTTGCATAAGGCCCTCAGGAAGTGGCACCAAAAACGATTTGGGGGGATGGATGTCCAGCTACAGTACTGCAAAAAGGCAATCCTATTTTTTGACAGAATTGAAGACAAGAGACCACTAGATCGAAGAGAATTTTCCCTGAGGCAGCAAATTAGAGAAAAGGCATATGAATTATCTAACAACTTGGAAATTCGGTGGCACTAGAGATCGCAATGTAATTGGCTAACGAATGGCGTCCAAAACACGCGATTCTTTCATGCCTATGCATCTGCTCGAACACGAAAGAATGCAGTGTTGACTCTCGAAATAGATGGGGGGCAGCTCTCTGAACCGATTGGCATCATAGTAGAGTTCAAGAAACACATGCAGGCTCTGCTTGGCTCTAAGGTACACTCTCTGCACTTTGATCCTGCTCGGCTGTACAGAGAAGAGCAACCCAACTTGCAACACCTACAGCTACCATTTACAGCCTTGGAGATACATAGTGCGGTCAGGCAGTTAGCGAACAATAAAGCATCGGGACTGGACGGCATACACCATGAGTTTATTAAACAATGTTGGCCGAGCATAAAAGATGATGTTGAAAGAATTTTTTCGGATTTTTGGCATGATAATCTGGATTTATCAGAAGTGAACAAAGCGAATATAGTCATGATCCCCAAGAAGCCTAACTCGACTAAGGTCGGAGATTTTCGGCCGATAAGCATTATAAATCTCATTCCCAAGCTACTCACGAAGGTGCTTTCAAACCGCTTGCGACTAGTGCTACCGGACCTTGTTTCATCGCAGCAAACGGCCTTCACTCGGGATAGACACATTGTTGAAAACTTTCTAGCAACAAGAGAAATCTTACAGCACGTGTCTAGCTCGGGCAACCCGGGCATCTTTGCCAAGATTGATTTCGCTAAGGCGTTTGATTCGGTAAATTGGGATTTCCTACTTGAAGTGATGAGAGCACGGGGTTTCCCGTCAAAATGGTTAGGATGGATACACAGAATTTTAATCACTTCTCAGTCAAGGATAGTCATGAATGGAGAGCACACGGATTACTTTACTCATCAACGGGGTCTTAGACAAGGTGACCCCATCTCTCCAATGCTCTTCATAATAGCGATGGATATCTTTCAAAAAATGATTCAAATAGCTAACACCCTACTAACGGAGTCTTTATCGGGGCGGTGTTCACAACCGATATATGCCTTCCAATATGCCGATGATACGGCGGTCATTGCGAATGCGACTGTGCAAACTCTCACAACTTTCAAAATGGTTCTTAGATTATTTGCAAACATTTCGGGCTTAAAGGTCAATTTTGATAAAAGTAATTTTGTGCCGATAAATCTGGATAGGAAAGCGATATGGGAGACAAGGCTAATTCTGATGTTTAACCAAGTGAGTTTACCGATTGATTACCTGGGAATGCCCCTCACCATAACAAGGCCGGGTAAGCAGGAGTTTCTACCTTTGATTGAAAAACTAGAAAAACGAATGGCGGGGTGGAAGGGCAAGCTCATATCTAGAGGGGGAAGGTTGCAATTGGTTAAGTCCGTGTTATCCGCAATTCCTATTTATTATATGATGTGCTTCAAGTTATCAAAATGGGTAATTGATAGAATTGATAGCATTCGACGCGCATTCCTGTGGGGGAGGACTGACAAAGAGGGCCGAGCAATATCATTGCTAAACTGGCCGACAGTTTGTTTACCGACTCAAGTTGAGGGTATGGGGCTGCATGATTTGGCAATACATAATGTAGCTTTACTCTTACGGTGGTGGTGGCGGGCATACGCTAACCCGACAAGTCTATGGGCAACAATAGCCACTGTACTCAAATGGACGGGCACAAACGAGACAGGTCCTAATTTCTGGATGGTGACGGGATCCTTTTTCTGGAAGGCACTGCTCAAACTTCTGCCAATGTTTCGATGGTCAACAGAGTGGATTGTAGGCACTGGGGAAGCCATTTCTTTTTGGTTTGATAATTGGCATGGGCAACCTCTCTATAAGAAGCTAGAAGAGGGTGAAAAACCGGCTCTACCTAAAATCTCGCTTAGAGACGCAGCAACAATCACCTCAATCCTTCTGCCGGATACTCAATTAACCATTAATCTCAACTCAGGAGGTGATACTCTGCTATGGAAATGGACAGCAGGGGGTGTCTATACTGCACGGTCCATATACAACATGCTCACAACAGGAGGACGGATAGAGTTCGATCATGCATATCTCTGGGGCTTGGCTATACCGCCTACGGTGAAAATTTTCTCTTATCTGATGATTCAGGACATAATTCTTACGGGCGAGGTTCTGACAAGGAGAAATATGGGTGCTCAGAACACATGTGTCATGTGTCAAAACTGTCCTTCGGAATCGACACTGCATTTGCTATTCTTATGCCCCAATGCGGTACAAATATGGTTTGCAGTTAGTGCCCACTTTGGATTTCGGGTCTTGGTACCACGATTAACAGTACAGGAGATTATTGTAGTATCGCGTCAACAGGCACAGCTCGAAGGTGAACGATGTAGTAAGATTTGGGATTCTCTCTTCATGTGCGTCTGCTGGATGATCTGGAAGCAGAGAAACCAGAAAGTGTTTACTGGTACGTTAATGCCCGCGGGGCTGGTGGTGAATCGAATAATTGAAGAAGTGCGGCTTTGGATGCGGTGTTGTGGTCCGGGAATGATTCATAAGAAGCATAATTTGATTGAGGAACCGGACTGAGACAGGTTTTAGAAGGATGTTGCTGCTGCTGTAAGATCCAGTTTCTGTAATTTCTGTAATTTTTCCTTTCTTTAGGCTAGATGCTGTAGGGTTTGTCATAGCTCATCAGTAGGAGCTTCTGATGGACGTTTTTCATTACTGATAAACGGTTGTAAGGATGTTTTTAATTTTTATCTGCACTTAATAAAATTTCACCTAGGCAGCCTCTGCCAGGTTTTCAAAAAAAAAAAGAAGACAAAAGAAAAAGGAAAGAGAAAGTCGGTGAGGAGAATACGCGTGCGCGCACGTGCAAAGAAAAATAAAAGACGCGTATTTGCTCGGGAAGAAGCAAAGCACGCAGGAATTTAGAAACAAGTTCAAAAAGTTGTGGTCAGTTCCAGTATCGATGATTAAGAGGATGGTTTGTATTGAAATGGATAGATTTTTAATTAATATTATATTTCTACGCATATGATTATATAAAAATACAAAAATTAAACAGTGACTAATGGCTAAAATTGATTGAATGTGAGATTGAGATTTTCTCCGAACAGATAGCCTCCTGTCCCTCTAAAATTCAAAATAGTTTTATAAGAAGTAAAGATATGTGTGTGTGTGTGTGTGTTTATTTAGATTGGTTGAAGGCAATGATATTTGTTGATTTGAACCAGGCGATGACAGGAAATAACTTGCATATTGTGGGATCACATTCACATGTAACATTTTTATATATATTGCATCCTTTTTCTTAGGCAAAATAAACTTAATCCCTATCGATCTGGATTATTATATATCTCGGTCTCGTTTTCGGATTAAATTAATACGGAAAAGACTATGTATTTTGCGCCATCTGATTCTGATGTTAACCGTACTCATCAACTCTCTAACAGTTTCAATTTTCATTCAACTTAATTTGTATATAATCCATCAATCGTTTACCCTAATTAAATGGAAATATCATATCATATCACATAGCTAGCTAAGCCCGACATTTTTATTAATATCCAAAGTTTAATACAAATTATTAATTATACCCAGAACTCAACTCAATATCGATATATACCCAAGCCGGCCATTTTCTGGCCGGCTATGTTCCCTTCCCTAAGCCGGCCATTTTATGGCCGGCTATGTACCTGTTTTTTTTTTTTTTTTTTTTTTTTTTTTTTTTTTTTTTTTTTTTTTTTTTTTTTTTTTTTAGAGAGACACTATGAAGATCAAAATATTGAAATCTAACTCTGAAAATTTGAAATTTTTGTTTAAATTATTTGTTATATTACTTTTTTGATGTATAATTAGCATATTTATACTAAAATACGATAGATTAATTGAAATTATGTTGAATAACACTAAATTATGTTAAATTACGTTAAATTACATTAAATTACGTTAAAATACGGTAAATTACGCTAAAATACGATATGAATAGGGACGATATCTTCACTAAAAAGGAGAAAAACAACAATGAAACTTCAAACGGTCATAAAACGGCGCTCGAGTGTCCAATTTCAGCAAATGACCACTTTTCGGAAAGCTTGTGAAAATGCGCATGCGTCTGTGCCAGCTATGCTGGATTCCGAAATTCAGAATCGCCAAAAAACAAAGAGAAGAGCCTCAAAACTTGAGTTGAAGTATTTTTTGTAAAATACTTAATAAATAGTAAACAAATTCAAAAAAATGTAAAATTTGATCTGCAAGCACAGTTTATTGTGGAAATCATGTTGAACGGTTTGGATCGACGATTTGGACTTTGAAAATAAAAAAAATAATTGTTGTAATTTGATCCCTCCTCAAAGAAGTAATATAACAAATAATTTAAACAAAAATTTCAAATTTTCAGAGTTAGATTTCAATATTTTGATCTTCATAGTGTCTCTCTCTAAAAAAAAAAAAAAAAAAAAAAACAGGTACATAGCCGGCCATTTTTATGGCCGGCTTAGAAAAGGGAACATAGCCGGCCAGAAAATGGCCGGCTTGGGTATATATCGATATTGAGTTGAGTTCTGGGTATAATTAATAATTTGTATTAAACTTTTGGATATTAATAAAAATGTCGGTAGCTAAGCTAGGGTTGGATCGTTTATGCGGTGTTTGCTTCTTGGGCCAGACAATTCAAAACGAAGCTCAGCCCATCATCACATGGTGCCTGTATTAATTACCAATTAAATCAGGACCTAATTAACCCCCTTACCATCGCTTACTTTCCGTCAAAAAATAATAGTATACTACTTTCAGTGGCCAATTTCTTGCCTCTTCACTTTCGATGAAAGCCAAAACTTCAACTTGAATTTTTATATTTCTGGAGTCCAAAAAGTATACTACTTTCAAGTCCAACGATCGATTCAAACCGCTTAATATGATGTCCACATATATGAAAATAATTTTGAATGTCAACTTTTATATTTTTATATTTTTTTACTATCTTTTTAGATAGATAGAAAATCGTTCGATCTAAATTATATTCTAGGCCATCCAAAAGTGGTAATTTTCAACCTATCTAAAAAGTAGAAAAAAATTCTAAAAATATGTAAAATTTGACATCGAAATACATTTTCAATATGGACTTAGTCTTTCATAGTAAAGTGATATCTCGCTATTTTGTCTATATTCCGACCGAACCTTTCATTAAAACTTGTGCCTAAAACTCTGAAATTGTGTTTATTTCATTGAATATATGTAGGATGTGGTACTGCTGTCTTTTGTTCTTATTTTGCAGGAAAGGGCGAAACAGAGGAAGAATCTGGAATCTGAAGACCTATACACGGACGTGCACCATATGCATGTGGGCCATACACCCTCTACCCGACCACAGACTGAAGACACACGACCGTGCACACTCCACCTCACCAGGACACAGGCACACGATCCGTACACTCATGCATACGGACCGTGTATGGCATTTCCGGAAAACAGAAACCAAAGCAGGAAATAGATGCCAGCTGGGGAAGGTCGTGAAAGGAAGGCACTAAAGCGAGGATTCTCGGGACAGAGAGACTATTCTGGACCAGAGGACGAAACATAGGGTTTGGAAGCAACGGCTAAGCTTGGAGAACGAAGAAGATAGGAGGAAAACGAGAGTTTGCGACATATCTTCATTTTTCTTCGAGTTTTGTCATGAACTTTCTGATTATTATTCGTTTTATTTGTTTTTTGACTATGTTAGGCTAAATACTTTGTTTCTAGGGTTGTGATGTAGTCGAATGCTTAGTTTTACTTGCTAGTTATTGAAATTTGTGTTGAATTTTGTGCTTGCTTGTTATGTAGTATTTTATTGCTTAGATGAACTTGTTTGAATTGATTGGTTTATCGTTAGATGCATGGCCACATCTAGATAGTAGTTTTAAGACCTTGATATTCACTCGACCAAACTAGGTACTTGAGATAGGTTTGTGAGCCGAAAGGTGAAACCAAGTAGTAGCCGAGAGGTGAACTTTTCCTCGCGTCGAAAGATCGAGGTTATCTTTAGTAAACCGACAAATAACTTAGGTTAATTAAGCCAACAAACGAGAGTTGAGGTTTAAGAACCCTAAGAGGGCAGAAATTGAGTCTCGTACCAAGTAATTAAGCCAACAAACGAGAGTTGAGGATTATTGACTTAGGTACGGCCAAAATAACCTTGCACAAAAGATCAATACAGAAACCAGTAGCTACTGTATCAACTCGAGGGCCACACAGACCATGTATGAGAGTACACGGCCCGTGCATATTAGACATGGCTTATGCATGAAAGTGCACGGACCGGGCACCAAGAGGCTAAGCTGAGATGAAGTCAGAAACCCTAGGAACTCCTTTTTATTCATATAAAACCAACAAAAATTACTTTATTATTTTAAATACTGTTATTGAAATGTTAGGATATTAAATACCAAAATCCACCTTTACAAACTTCTATAATTTATATAAATCAAGTAGAGTCTGGTAACTTTCAAACCGTCCCTGTGGATTCGACACCCAGCTATACCCAACTTCTGTTGTATGCTTGCAACTGAATTGAGTAGAACTAGGTATTAAAAGCCTATACATTTCCAAACGAACATAAAGATTAATTAATTAATTTTTAATGAGGACTTAGTTGAAACTTTAATATAGCAAAGATATAATATATCAAAGACGTTCTATTATGAATTTGTATCCTCTGCATTAACGGAATGTGCGTTAATATATATAGACCGCCCGATTGAGATCCACACTAATATTAAAGGTCCCGTGCGTCATAGTTCAGCTGCATCTTGTCCTTTATGTTATTGATCGTGTCGCTGTTCTCTACTTCAAGTGTGATGGTCTTTTTTTTTTTGGTTCTCACATAGTTCTGCATCTTGTCCTGTAATTTTTTTTTAAAAGAGGTTAGATCACATCATCCAACTATCTAATATCTACAATATTTTTTTCACGCAGATTGATTTCAAACCTGCAACCTCCTATACAAAGAGTTAATTCTTAGTTATTCATGGTTCTAAATAGCTAGCTATAGCGGTTTTTGACCTAAAAAGCTAAGCTACGGGGTAAAACTACGCTAATCGAGCTACGGCCGCTATAGCGGTAATAGCGGTCCGCTATAGCGCATAGCGCGTAGCGGAATAGCGGTCCGCTATGCTACATGGGCTTATTATTATTTATTTGTTTTGCAATTTAAATGGGTTTTAAGGTCAAATTAGATGGGTCTATAATATCAATAAACTTGAACAATGTGCGTTGGTCTATAATATCGATAGTTTATGAATTAGGGATATTTTGAATGACAATTTGAACTTTGTATTGGTTCAATGTGAATATTAGAACTTCTTAATCAATTTGATGTTTTTGTTACTTATGAGACTTTACATATGTTTATTATTAGTAGAAATATAAAATAAAATTTTTGAAAATAAAAAAAAGGCTATGTAGGATAGCTTTCGCTATAGCTACGCTATTCGCGATAGCTTTTTTTTTTTGCTCCCCGCTATGCCGCTATAATCGCTATTTAGAACCTTGGTTATTTATAAGCTTCTTAGCTTAACCAAACGCATATTTTGAATGGAAAGTTTTTATTTAATTCTTAGTTATTATGGTTCTCTGGTTCTCTGTTGTGTGTAATTTAGACACCAAGTCCAAGTTGACTTCTCCAAATGGGGTATTAATTAAAATGTCCAAAGCGCATCATCGCTGTTTATTGAAAAAGAAAGAGCACCAAAATTGTTACTTGAGACATGTTTTAAGTGACCAAATGTCGAAACACTCAACAATATTCATAGCGTGATATATAGGTCAGTATATATCCAATATAGATTTCAGCGCGCATTCATCCGATATCTAAAAATCTTTTGTTCAAACTAAAAAAAATTAAAAACTGTGTGTTCTCCGTAATTTATGGATAATAGATGACTTGCATCCAACTATAATCTAACTAGAATTAATCGATTTAAATTTGATTGGATATTCACCAAACGAACTAATATATGAACCTCACGACTAGCAACTTTTAATTGGCACAAATTAATATTTACGTATTTTTGATGAAAAAAGAAATCTATAATTTTATATTTTTTAACGTAGAAATAATTTTGAAAATATCGAATAAAGACTATAAAAATGAATTTCATGTTAGAACTATCCAAACTTTTATGCAATTTCGGCCAGTATTAACAGGGGCGGATCCGCAAAAAAATATCGAATCGGGTTGAAATATCTAATCGGGTTTAAATCCATTAACCAATTAGATACTCGACAAAAAATAAGCTTTAACTTATAATTTTCAATGCTTTGACTTGTAATTTCTGATGCTCTGACTTATAATTCTAATTACCAATAAAAATTTAACAGATTTATTTCAATTTTAACTCTAAATTTAACTCGAATTCCAAATTAAATGTCCAGAGGGGGGCAAAAAAAAATTCCAGGGGGGAGCAGAGTCGATCGAAACTGATAAATCTCCACTAAAACTCAAAATCCATGAGGGAGCAACTGCCCCCCTGGAATACACTGGGTCTGCCCCTGAGTATTAAACATCCATAGAAGATCAAGAATTAAGTTACTTGCTGTATAGTCGTACTTGAAAGTACTATTTTACTTCTTTCCAGTTATTTTTTGTTTAAGCTTAGAGAGTCAAGAGTCGAGAGCCAAATACATTAAACATGAAGCGTCGCGGCAATTAATTGCATGAGAAAACTGAATCTCAAGTCTCGTCAACTCTTGAATATATTTCTACTAATTAGTATTCTGGTCTAAATTTTTATTTATAGCATAATCTAAAAAAAAAAGTAAATCAAAATACTTCAGTTTCTGGGCAATTTGAAAAATGCCCAGGCCGCCAAACCATTTAGCGGCCCCAAAGACTGAGAGCCGCCATATGCCCCTGCGGCCCCAGTCTGAGTCTGCTAAATGGTTTGGAAACCTCTATTTTACACAACCAGAGGCAGAATTTCATTTCTCACCTTCACCCATTCTCTCTCCTGGACAAGAGCTTCTGATCTGTAAGTTTTTTTTTTCATTTTCAATTTTTTTTATTTTTCAGTAGGTTAATAATTAATTTAGTTAATTTTTAATTTTAGATTTTGTGTGTATTGGATTCAAAATGAGTCTTATGGTATCCATTTACACTGGTGGTGATGTTTTAACAGTCCCTAATAGGGTTTATTACAGTATCAGGTCTGTTATTGTGATTCTGGTAATGTCGGATACTGATTATGTGGGGATTAAATTGGTTATTTGTCAGTTTTTGGGATTGGATCAGGGTCAGTATGACCTTAATATTCATGCCAAAATTAGCATGCCCACTAGTTCGCACAAGCCTGATTCCAACTATTTTCAATTCAGAATGATAGAGTTTGGCATGTACTGTACAACCAAACAAATTGGGGGTGGGTACAAGATGATTGACCAATATGTGGAAGTTACCCGAGTTCGACGTACCAACCCACTTATGAGGTTAATCCAGGGCCGTAGTCGGGTTAACTTATCTTGCTCAAGTCCAACCCCTCTCCAAATTGACCAACCGTCTACTAGTCGGGCCACTTCTTGGGGCCAATCTTATGATCCGAATGAGGATGATGATACAATGGATCCGAAATTAGAAGAGGCAGAGAAAAATTGGGGTGACAGCGATCCTGAAGGTATGAGCGATCATAGTGACTAGGACGATACTAGACATGTGCTTGGACATAAGTTTGTACCAATGGATTGCGGGTTTGTAATAATGGATCGCGAGTTTGAGCACCCGGTTAGAGCTTTCAATGACACATCGAGGTTTCAGGAAGCCACTGTGGGATTTTTAGGAAGAGCAGCAGAGTTTGATGATGAATTGTCGGAAGGACAAACCTATGACTCAAAAGAACAAATGAAAAGTGCAATTGCCAAGTTTCACATTCATTGCATAAAAAAGATAAGGAATACGCACAGTGACAAGACCAGAATGAGATTCAAGTGCAAGGACAGTAGATGTGGATGGTACATATATGTTATTGCCACTGGTTACAAGCACAATGGCGTGTCTCTAACCCAACAAAATATTCTTGTCACGCGGATGCAACAAAAATAGATCATGCATAGTTGTTAGCTCTATGGTTGCCGATTGCATATCGGCTCACATGAGAAACGATGTTGATTTGAGTATCCAAGCTGTCAAAATCGTTATTGCTGAAAGATTTAATAGTCAAATACCGGCGTATAACAAACTGTGGCGTGGCCGAAAGTTGGCAATTGTCTGCCAATTTGATAGTTGGAAGAGGTCATATACGCTTGTAGTTCCGTTGTTGGAGGCAATCAAGAGAAAAAAACCCTGGTACTATATTGTTCCTTCTATTTTTACGACATTGTAGCAAAATCAACAATTTCACTTTTTTTTAATTAATCACATGTACATTGTTTGATGTGACCTCATTTTCCACCAGTAAACCTGAACCATACAAGTATTTTCATAGGGCAGCTTGGGCATTTGAATCGTGCATAACTGCTTTTCAACACTCAGACCAGTCATCACCGTTGATGCTTATTTCCTGTCAGGCCGGTACAAAGGTAATTAATTTAATTTTTTTAATTAATTTGATTGTTTTAATTGATTTATTGTTTAATACATGCAAATTGTTGATTGCAACTGGGTATGATGTAGAAAACCAGCTTCTCCTAATGGCTTTTGGTCTAGTTGAGTCAAAGAGTTTCGAAAATTATGAGTAGTTCAAGCAATGGTTGCGGTGCAATGTAATTCACTACAGATGTGTGTCATCACTGATAGGGAAAATGGTATCAAGAAAGTGTTCAGACAAGATGATCTGGGTTGGAACGAGGATGATGGAGATTAATACGTTCACCGTCTTTGTGCTACTCATATAGCAAAGAACATGAAGAAGAACCATTGCAGTGAGGCGGCCATCAAGTTTTTCAGGATATGTGTGGCTAAGAGAAATATGATGAGATATGAGCAAGAAACGCAAGCAATAGGGGATGTATGTGACCGTGCTCTCAATTGGCTGGACGGTGTGGGTAAGTATTTGGATCAAGATCAGAACGAGTGTCCAAAATCATGAAAGATATTCCAAGCGTTGGACGGTAGTTACCGTTGGAAAATTATGACTACAAACGGGTCCGAGTCGCTAAATAATGTCTTCATGTCATTTCGTAAGTTACCGGTGGCCGTAATAATTGAAGACACATTTTACAAATGTGTCACCTGATTTGGGCAAAGGAGGACCAAAGCAGAATTTGAAGCAAGACAAGGTCAACAGTTCTCGTGTCGTGTTCATAAGATATTTTTAGTTTTAGTTTTTCTTCATCTATTTTTAATAACTTCATTTAAAAAAAATTATTTCTTTATTTTTTTAAATTGTTTGTAGCTTATTAACAAATGTTTCAAGATGTCAAATACTATGAAGACGCTTGGGGGGTTTAGCAACTACAACGAGTTCGAGGTAACCTCCACACAAGATAGAGTTCATGCTTTCCTGCCTGACGATTATGACCGATTTACTAAGACCAATTTCAAATACACAGTGGTCATCAAGGAGAATAACATGGTGGAATGCAAATGCCAGAAACTCAATTAGACAGAATACCGTGTTCTCATATTCTGTCCATGTACCGTCTTCGAGGCATCAACCTTGGCAGCTTTGTAAGTCAGTACTACCACATCCAGACACTGATCAACATATGGAGGGGTGAATGACATGTGTATGACAACCAGTCAGAATGGTCTGAACACGAGGGCCCTATCCTTGTTCTAGAAACAAAAAATATTATTTTGGATAGAAGACGACACAACAGGATTCCGATATGGTTGAATTTACTAAATAAGAGAAGAAGAGGACACCAAAGCCAATTGAGATACACAGGAAAGATAGAACAGAGCTACTCGAGATACACAAGGTAGTTAATTTATTTTATTATTCAATTTCAACTTTCAAAAAATTATTGAAACAATTAGATTTAACCGTCATTATTTGTTTATAAATTTGCAGGTTGAAAGGCAATCGATGGATTGGATGTTTATCTAGGAGTTAAATTTATGTTTTTATTGTATTAGATGTTTTAATTGTATTAGTAAGAACATTGTTTATTTTAGATTTATTAGACGTATTTTTATTGTACTCGTGAGAACATATGCATTATATTGTTCTATTTATGCTTCTTTATATTTTTATTAGAATATTATTTAATGCAAACTATACTTAATTTTAACATATTTTGCTGAAAATAATTTTAACATATTTTGCTGAAAATTAAACTAATAAATAAACTTACATTTAACTTCTTATCTAAATACAACAAAACCAACAAAAAAACCCAAACTATAAATATTTATCAATTTGTTTATTAAAAAAAAAAAGAGTTGTTGGACCATTGGGCGGCTTCCAGACTGGGGCCGCAGGGGCATATGGCAGTCCCCAGTCCTTGGGGCCGCTAAATGGTTTGGCGGCTTGGGCATTTTTCGAATTGCCCAAAAACTGAGGTATTTTAATTTATTTATTTTTTAGATTATGCTATAAATAAAAATTTCGGCAGAAGTTGTTATGATTTTTTAGTTGCTCTCGCAAACAACAAATTTTCCCACCAATAAAGAATTGAGAAGAGTAGAAGTGTATAGAAGAAATTAAGCCAAATGTCTAAGTGAGCCCAAAAAAAAAAAATCTAGAATAAATAAGCTTCAATAATAGCAGAAAATTAAGTCGTCATTGCCAGCAAGATACCTCTAGGTCATCTCATGGACTAACCTAATTTGATAAAATTGAAAAAGTCATTGGTTGTGACGGGGATATATAAGAGTGTATTTAATACGTGAAGTATTGGAATAACTCTGCATACTGAGTCATGAAAGACACATTATATCAAATCTAAAGAAGATACTTTAATAACCTCTCCATTTCTAAAATTTGAAATACAATACTCTTCCTCCTAATTTATTTAATCAAATGTGACAATTGTCCTCGTTAGTCTAATTTTTACCCTTCCCTCCCCTTCTCTTTTCCTTATCCTCACTTGTGTCCAAGTTTTTTTCAATTTATTACTAGTAGTACCTTATTTATTTTATTTTATTTTTTAACCTTTCCCTCACCTCTTAATTAATTTTATCATTACTATCTTATTGCTTTTTTTTTCCAACTTTTGAGTAAAATTCTTATTGTTTTATCCTACCGCACATGCATCAACGTACTGTTCATGTTTTATGCATGACCAGTCACATATATATATTGAAAATCATATTTTAAGGTGCGCAATGATTCTCTGTTTATACCAAAAATATATCGTAATAACCGCCCACTCGCTGTATAGTACGTACCACCTGTGCAAATTGAGTATTTATACCACAACCCTTTGGTCTCCCATTACAAATCCTACATCTCTAGCCCAAAGTAACAGAAAGAACCTTAAGCTTACCTCCCGGTTGGGTTGGCACTTCACTTGGCACCCAACTGTACGCGCGTGTATAACTCACCAAATAGTTTCCCCTAACCATCAGATGTCAGTGCAACCAGGTACCTCAAGGAGTAACCATGTGCACAAGTCTCCTTTCATCACTGAAGATACACCAGGCTCTTCTTCAAGCACAAATGGTTCATCGATGGACAAAAAGCTGCTCAGGGCAGCCATATCTGGCAATACTGCTGAAATAAAGGATTTGATCTCAAATAATCCTGAGATTCTGTTTGGAACAACTTCACAAGGGAGTACATGCCTTCACATATCCTTGACTTTTGGTCATAAGGAATTCTCTGAGATGGTGTGGACACTAAATAAGTCTCTCCTCTCCAAACCAAACTTGTACGGAGAGACTCCACTGATTGTTGCCGTGAAAAGTGGTTATGTCTCTCTAGCATCTACCTTACTGAAACAGTATTGTCAACACCCTGAAGTAAGCCAGATGATTTTAGGGCAAGACAGCAATGGGGATAGTGCACTGCACCATGCCATTCGCCACGGCCATAAAGACCTTGCGCTGGAACTGATTGAAGCTCAACCTAACTTCCCACAAAAAGTTAACAACTATAATGAATCACCCATGTATATTGCAGTCATGAGGGGTTTTGATGATGTCTTCCAGAAGTTGTTGGGAACTCATCTCCCCAATCCAGCGGGAGCTTATGATGACAACGCTCTCCATGCAGCTGTGAGAAATAGAAATCTAGGTGAGTATGTTAGAAGATGTATCCTAAATCCGAAACTGCCTGGCATTGTAACGAACTGCCAATATTGATTTATTTGAACATTACTTCTCAAAGTAATTGCTATGAAACATGGTTCTGGTAAACATTTGTCACTGTTATTTATTGGTGCATCATACATATTTGCAGGTATCATAAAAACAATTATGCAGAATCTTCCTGATTTAGCCAAAGCGGAAAACAAGTCAGGACACAGTCCAATTCAGTATGCTGTGCATCGGAACCAAACTGATGTGATCAAAGTAATGTTGGAACAAGACCATTCTTTAGGTTATCTTGTCAACAAAAAGCAGGGAAACAACCCTCTCCTTATTGCTGCCGCTTCTCGTGGTCACATTGATGATGCTCGAGAGATTCTCAAGCACTGTCCAGATGCTCCATATCACAATGAAGCTGGTTTGACAATTCTTCATCAAGCAATAATTGAAGATCAAGAAGAGTTTGTAGAGTTCATTATGGGAAACCGTCAACTTGACAAACTCATCAACATGCGGGATAGCAAGGGAAATACTGCTTTACATTATGCAGTCCAGAAGTGCAATCCTAAAATTGTTCGTTCTCTACTGGCTCACAAAGAAATAGACGTCAGAATTTATGACAGCAATGGTTCACCAGCATTTTGGCGATTGATTGAGACCATGGATAGTGCAAAATCTTTAAACTGGGTATGTATAATCTCTATAAAATTATCCATGAGTCTATATTATAAATCGTTGAAAAAAGGAAAAATAATTTTCTCATACTTAAAAAATGGTTGTGGCTAATTCAAAATAAAAGAATGGAAGAAATGGAAGTATAAAATTGTATGGATAAAGAAAGATGCAAAAAGAGATTGAAAAATCAATTGCCTCTCAAAATATAAGTGAAACTATCCGAATTATTTCGAAGGCAACCTAGCGCCAAAACTTTCCCTTGTTGATTTCTATTTTTAAGGAAAGAATATACAAAGATAGTTGCCGTGCACTTGTATATTCATTCTATATCTTACCACTGCTTACCACAGAGCACTACATTTCTCCATTTCTGTCTTACAACACTAGTAGTTGTATCATCGCATTCTCTATCTTGTGCGCTGTACCTGTGACTAAGATTAGTTTTCACTATTCAGATAATAGAGTAGACATGCTTTATTATTATCATGCTTCAGCTTCATTTATACCTTCTTTCATGCATGCAGAATGAAGTGTTCATGCTAATGTCAAGAGCTGATCACCAGGCTACAAAATTTTATTTACGTCAGGTAGCCAAGAACGACATAAGAGTGAAATCGATGCAAGAAATCAAGTCACTCACCGGAACATACACAAAAACCACTTCTTTAGTGGCAATCCTCATTGCCACAATTACTTTCGCAGCTGCTTTTGCCTTGCCTGGTGGAACCGATAAAGGACTCCCCGTTATGGCAAGAAAGCTTGCTTTCAAGGCATTCCTGATCTCTGACACATCAGCAATGTGCTCCTCTCTTGCTGTTGCCTTTATATGCATCTTAGCAAGGTGGGAGGACCTGAAATTCTTGCTTTACTACAGATCATTTACTAATAAGCTTATGTGGTTTGCATTAATGGCTACTAATGTGGCATTTGCAACTGGCTTGTACACAGTAGTGGCCCCTCGCTTCCTTTGGCTCGCTATTTTAATTTGTATTCTATCAATTTCTCTTCCCTTCCTCACATATCTGCTCGGTAAATGGCCTGTGTTGAAGCTTCGGTACCGGTTGGGTTCTGCTTTCGACTCCACTCTCCTTAATATGGTCTGAGCTCTTCAATTAATCTTATCTGAATCTGTCATTTGCTTTAATATTTTTATGTGGTGCTTTTCAGTCTGGTGTGCTTTAGTTTGTGTGTTTGACATGTTATGTTAATACCTCCTAAATTTCATGTAAAATGTGAGATTGTACTTGCAAACATTATATTGAATGATTGACTAACATCTTCCACTATGAACCGGTTTCATTTAGATTGGTTCTTTACTATCTTGGTATTTTATGGGAGTCATATAGTGCCCGAGATACGATCCTTTAACCATTCCATTCAGGAGCCAAGTTGAGAACAATCCAAAAAACTTATTTAACTTAGGATATAACAACATACTAGCGGAATGCCTCGCTTTGCTTCAGCAGTGATAATTGAGATAGTTGTATGAATTGTTGGTGATATAATGGAAGAAAAACTATACACATGATGCAAGTGTTAATTCACATATGGAAGGATAGTACAAAAGCAATACCAAAACAATATTCTATAGTTGTTTGAGATTATTATAGCCCATGTTTTTCTGAAAGAAAATAGGTTGAAAAGTAACCTCTTGTCAGATATTTGTAGAATAGATTTGGCAGGACAACCAGCCATAGCAGCACCTGGAACCTAACACTCTCCTCATTCTAAATGCAATAACCTGAATAAAACATAGTATTTTAAGTCCTACAGAAAAAAAAAATATATAGAAGAGCAAGTATTATGAGATCATATCACATACACAGATATGAAGTAGCCCTGAAAGTTAAGGTTTTGTTTATCAAAATGATTTTCTAGCATATAATACTTACTCCCATAGCTACTGAAGTATTCAGTTTTGTCAATTAACAAAACTTGTCTTTTGACCTATTTACCTGAGGGCTGCGGAACAAAGACAAATCAATACTAGCATTAAAACGAAACATATAACAAATATCTCAACTGGTCTTTGCAATTTCTCTAGCTTTCTGCTGATCTTCAAAGCCTTCACGGAAGAGATTGCACAAATTATACCATGTGTACCATCGTACATACCGGCATTATGACTGTATCCTGCATAACCACCGAAAATGAATCTACCAATAGTCAGGACCATTTACTTCTTACTTTTTTTTTGGGGGGTTAATTCTAACTTTTGCTAGACTTAAACATGACATGTTAACTTGGGCTAGACATTAAATTTTTATACTAAAAAAACAAAGTACAGCACTTACACCATTACACCACTTTTCATGTCAATCATTGAATTACATTACATAAAAAGCTAGTGTCGTACTGCTTCTCACTTATTATTGTGAAGAATTCAAGTATAAAGCGCGTGTCATACTGCTTCTCCCTTATTCCTGTAATATCAAATGATAAACATGAGCTCATCTCTTTTCCATTTAGAAAAGTAACTACAAATAAAAAGGAGCACAAACAGCACTTTTACCAAATTAGTTAAAACATGGCGCAGATGGAAAAGGTTATCTTCAAGTAAGCAGTCAAAATTACATCATAAAGTTCCATATTCGTATCAGCATGTATGGTTTTCAGTTTAGTTTGGGTTTTGTTCAAAAACATAGAGAGAATGAGGTAAAATACGAAATGTAAGCATATAACTAAGAGACTATATTATGCACTAAACAAATTCAAATTCAAATAAGGTTGCAAGTCCATGAGACAACCAATGCCATCTTTTATTACATTTTGCTTTCTTAAACAGGGTTTTTTGTTTGTGATATCAACATAAAGTAACCTAGCTGGAATCCCTCTAATACTATTACAGCTATAGAGAGCATTATAAAGGATAATTGTAAATCTTCCAGGGGCTCTTTTGCATTTTTTCTTGTTTCCTATGCTTTTTACTTGTCAAGAGAGAAAGAAGTAGAAGATAGTTCGAACCAAGTTTGGTCCGATGGGCGTCAGACCCCCACTGTTCCCAACGAAGTACGCAAGAATGCACCCTTCTTTCATAGATTTCAAAAATAAGGATGGAGGAAGATTTAAAACCATTCTGGCAATAAGCATTGAAGGCACCTGATTTGGACCGAGTTGTAGGGGTATGCATGGAATTTCCCGAAGAAAAAGGAAAATGAGAATGTTCATGATCTGAAGTGCATAATATTGATTTTTCTTAAAAAAACAAGTCACACCATACTCAATGAAGAGAGTTTTTCTTTATACCTGCAAAAAATTTACTGGCACAACATGCAATTTGGCCAAGTAAAGATGATAAAGATACAGGCTAACAACAGGTGCTAGTGGTCCTCTTAATTTCTGAATTGTATTGCACGCATGGTGGATTTGCAAAATTACCAGGTTATGGTCCTATTTAGATAATCAATGACCTTCTATAAGCGCTTGAACAAATTCCTTAAATAAACAATTGATCAGTATTAATTGGTTCGGTATCTGTAACGGATGGCCAGTGTTGGAAATAAGGCAATTTGATCGAGAAAATCCCTAATATAAGAGCATTTGTTTGCCAATTACAACTAGAAGGCATTAAATCAAAGGTAATAGACATAAACTAAAAGAGAATATAACCTTTATATCTAAGCTTTTAAGAATAGGCATAGTCCTGAGCAAGCAGCAAATGACAGTGTACACCCTTTCGTCAACGTAGGATCTTTCTCCAGTCAACCGTAGGGATCTCAGTCGTTGAAACTGTATGTGAAAGAATATGAAACATCAGCTTGAGATAAACACTTTAATTTAGCATAAAACGAGTCAGTGTTGAATACCAGACAACAGTAAAAAGATATTTCACTGTGAACAGACTACATAACCTAAATTAAAGTCTTTTAGCTTTGATAAATTGTTTGTTATACAAGGTACAATTTGAAAATTTATGTAAATGATTCCTAAATAATTTGACAATGTTTTTAATCTAAGCTTTACAAGGACTGATACCTTAAGGGTCTCAAAGTCCAGCACAAATCTGAAACAGTAGAAATATCCGTCATAAATCTCGAAGTCATCGCAGCCATATAAGAAAAATCTTCTGAAGAAGCAGTTGCGGTGATTTCGAAAGCGAGATCTGCTCCCACCAGACAAGGAGCAGCAAGTACTATAGCTTCCTTGATAGATTCCGTAAAATAAAATTGAATACCTGTAACGGTAAGCAATGGAGAGGCACTCTTCATCAGAATGTGGAGGGATATGGCGCGAGGTGGTCGGGGTTGTTTGTTTTTAAGTTTCTCCCAATGCACAGAAAAGCCTATTGCAAAATAACGAGCGAGAGAGACGCTAACCAGGGAGGCTTAGGGAGGAGAGCCAAACCCTAAATAAATCGAAGACGTGGCTGAAGCGAGGCGGTGAGGCGGTGAGGCGGGCGAGGCAGCTAACGCGAGTGAGGAGTGAGGAGTGAGGAGAGACGAGCGGAAGCTAGGTTCCTCCCCTCGTGCTCGTGCGATCCAATCCAATTACGGGGGCCTTCATTTTAATCATCACAACACGCATCCGGAAGCATATCGGACGGCACATGATGGGGGTGCCATTTAAGCTGAGTCCGGATCCCCTAAAGTAACCCAATTTTTGAGTTCTATACGGTGCCTATTCGGCGGTAGCGCAGGGGGCCAGTATATTTGTGGGATCCAGGCTCTTTATTCGTGTTAGAACATCTTGTACGGTTTGAATCAAAACTCAAAAATTGGGCTAATGCAATGGATCTGAATTCATTTAAGCTGGAAACAAATAACATGTACGGTAGGTCGGTAGCAAGGGGAATTTTCATATATACCCTTCAAAACTTCAAAAATACGTATTTTGCTCTCTAAATAATTATAGAGGGATGCTTCTATGGACATAAGGACCTATTTGTAAAATGAGCATATTTTCATTTTCAAAGTTCAAACAGTCGATCCGACCGTTCAACATTATCTCCATATTAAAATGTACTTGGAGGTCAAATTTTACATTTTTTTGAATTTTTTTACTATTTATTAAGTATTTTACAAAACTAGTCAAATTCAGACCATTGAATTTTGTACTCATCTTAATAAATATGCGCTACATAAATAGTGTAAGCTTAATGGTAGTTCTATCTTTTAATTTTTTTTAAGGTAACAAATAATCATTTTTTAATTAGGAAAAAAAAAATGATTCAGGATTCACTTTTTTATATATCCTAGTTCGTGCTGAATTTGAATATGCAACCTCTTGAAAGGAAGAATATTATCTTAATTAGTTAACCACACAAATTAAGAACAACGCCTATTTCATTCTCTTAAAAAAAAAATAGTTTAATACTCTAATCTGCAGACTGGAACAGGGCCGGAGCCGGTACGGCTGTAGATTAGAGTATTAAACTGTTTACATATATATTTATATTTTGCTGATTTATTTTTCATTAAATGTGGAAGAAAGTAGTATGCTATTTTTTTTTCTAAATTATCCACCACCTTAATTAGATTCACTAAAAAAAAAAAAATTAATATGTTGTTGTTGTTATTATTGTGGTTTATTGATTGAAAGTGAATTCATGATTAAACTGACTTTATTACTAATTATATGGGGTGTTTGAAGTTGGTGATCAAGGGTTCCAATTTTCAATGTACAATATTTTTTATGGGAGTGCATGTCTAGCTGAGGTTTCTCTGTAACAAACATAATAAAAATCAAAAGTTATCTTACCTTATATTCATCACCCTACTCGTACTCGATCTGAAACGCATTTCGAATTGTCTCGGCTAGAGCACGGTGACCCCACCAGTATCGCTCATTAATATCAAAACATTATTGGTTTTCTCATCCCCCATCTGCTCCAATTCAACAATTCCTTCTTCCTCCTCGCCCCAGCTACAACCCATCTCGTCTTCGTCGAGGTCGCATGAGCCAGTACGACTTGTGCTGATCCCTGCCAAGCCACCACCTTCGCCGCTGCTAAGGTCGCGAGGACACAATGTGTGAAATCGCCGCTCTAGGTTCTTATTGGAGTTAAAATTGAGAGACT
>JAJGRW010001319.1:1709981-1737863 GCA_025461045.1 Carex parvula
CCAGACCTGTTCATGTAATTGGCTTCCACTTGCATGAAATAAAATGATAATTGATATTTATCGACATGATTTGCAATAAAAATTAGAAATTATTGACAATTATGGGTATGAGTTGCAGAATTAATTGCAGGAAATATGCTAAAATGATCTTCGATCTCTAACTAATTTGGAGATGTCTTAATTAAACAATGAATTAAGATTAGAGACGTCGCCCCATATATATATACATATGATATTAATTATTGTAACTATTGATTCGGTCCGAATATTCAAAGTATATTGATTGCTAGATTCAAATTGGTCCTTAGATCGATCTAGCTTGCACCGTACGAAATTTACAAGATCGATGCTTTATGCATAGGAGGTATATATAGGAATTAAAATGCTCACCTCTTTAATTAATGGCCAGCACATTCTCGCGCATATATGGAGTAAAAATATATGAGAGATTAATGAAAAGATATTAAAGAGATATTGATACATTCCTATTTCGGCCGGTGATGCTATATATATATATATATATATATATATATATATATATATATACATGTACACTTTGAATTTTGAGGGAGAATCCTCTCCTGAACAAAAAAAAAGTCTATGCATGCACACCTTCAAACACACATTAATTAATTCTCTCTATAAAGAATTTTTGTTAAAAATAAATAGAATGGTTCCAAGCTAGCTAGTCGATCGCATGTCCGCCCATGATCTGCGTGTAAACGTAATTCAACTTTAATAGTTATTATTCTTTGGCACGGATATTGATGAATTAAATTATTCTATCTTTTCAATCTGTATATATATATATTGATGAATGCATCCACTACAACTTGAGCTTATACTTATATTAGTAAATTAATAACAAATATTATAAACTTTTAAAGGAAGAATTAATATAACACGTACAGTTTTGTATTTTGAAAATGATATTGTTGTTATTTTGCCTGATTTAATTAATCAATAGGAGGGGTTAAATAAATGATATTGTTGTTATTTTGTTTTGTTAATTACTCGATCCCGCCTCCATAATTGAATTAAGTAAACTAAACCTGACGAGTCAGATCACTAGACTTGTTTAATAGGAAAAGAAAAGGAAATTGAAAAGCATTAAAATAAAGGAGGTTACAATAATATATAATTAATTAAGTGATCAAACTGAACCTGAAGCTAGCATTAATTGAAGGTAATTAAGTTACATAATTAATTGAGGAGGTGGTAGCTTCCACGCTAGCTATAAAAGAAGATGAATTCCTGTTCCAATATATATATATCCCTATATATAAACAACATGAAAATGGCCACTAAGCTGAGTGGAAATGGAAGCGTTGAAATAGTATGGATTATTGTGGTAGCATTAATGTTGGTGGTGTCAGGGGGAGGGGGAGAGATGATAGCTGCAGGGTCTCGATCTGGAGTCCCGGAAAGCAGCTTATTGGGAGAACATTGCTTTCTACTGGCCTTCAAGAAATGTATGAACCCCAAGGAAGAGGTTGTTCATGTTCATGGAAGATCAGCGGAATTCTGTCTTCAGGTGGCACAGTACTACTGCGACATAGGCCATATGCCTTAATTGGTCACCTGCAACAAATTAAATTCATTCATTACGTACTAATTGCCATTGCCATTGCCATTGCCATCCACAAATTAATTAAGAGGCCTAGGGTACGTAGGGCAATCACTAATATATCTCTTGTTCATGTAATTGCCTTCCACTTAATTAATTATACCAAATAAAATTATAATTATAATTCATAATGATCGACATCAATTTCAATATATAGAAATTATAATTTATTCATGATTTTGGGTTATGAGTTGCTAGATTTGCTGTAAATATGCTCAAAGGATCGAGTAATTATATCTAACTAATTAATTTGGAGATGTATTAATTAAACAATGAAGATAACAGGCCCATTCTAAACTAATTAATTATCTCGGCCCAAAAATCACACGGATAATATATAGCAAGTGTAGTTCTACTCTATATATTATATAGAGGGTTAAATGCCCCATTTTAGCCTCACCATGCCCCTTGTAAAAACTTTAAAAACTCAAATTTACTTCAAAGTCAAATCCAAACCGTTGATGATCTACACATTTATCTATACACGTGTAAAAATTATTACATTTAATTTTTGTTTGAGGTTGTGATCAAGGCTTGTAAAAGTTCCAATGGGATAATTTTAAAACAGTATTTTGAACATTCTTATCAATAGTAAAACAAATCGAAATGTAAATTTTTTTCTGAGCACATAGTAAATATAGATCATATCCAACGGTTTGTATTTGACTTTTGTTTTTATTTAGTTATAAGTTTTTCAAAGGGCGCTGGTGGAGGCATGAAAAATGGAGGCATTTGAACCCTCCTCATATTATATACATTCAATCGGTAAATCAAAACATGCTACATATTTTTTGTTTTTAATGAAGGATAAAATAGGTATTTCATATATTTAAAATGAGGGTAAATTTCGAAGTTTTGGAAGTTTACAAGGGCAAATATGATATTTGAATTTTAGAGGGAGAAATACGTAATTTTGAAGTTTTTAGGGGTCTACATAAAATTCCCCCCTTTATGGTAGAAATATTCTATTTTTATTTAATGTTGTTAGCACAGCCATTTTTGTGTATTTTTTTTTCTAAATGAAATTAAGAATATTTATAAACCTGGTACATCGAAATTTATAACAAATGTATCAAACTTAACTACGCTATATATATGTTAAATAAATAAATCAATATTATCAAACTTAAGTAAACAAAACTTCCTATTTACCATAAATAAATAAATTAATATTATCAAATTTAACTAAACAGAATTAACTTCCCATTTACCATTAATAAATCAACTAATATTATCAAATTTAACTAAACAAAATTAACTTCCTATTAATTTATCACAAATATATGTGGCAAGTTGAGTAGACGGCAGCCTAATTAAGAAGAAGCAGGATCAACATGCAACAACAAAAGTAAGAGGATGAACTAGCTGCATATATATGTATATAATATATAGAGTAGAACTAGGGTGCTCTTGAGTTCACCAAGCCCTTCGTGAGCGCGACTCTAAAACCTATCGAATTGACTTCAAACGACATTTTCAAACCGTTAGATGTTCAATCTATATTAAAATGTACTTGGAGACCAAATTTTACATTTTTTGGAATTTTTTTACTATTTATTAAGATGGTTTGAAAATCGCTGTTTTTATTAAAATTCTGCACCATTGGAAAACAGCGATTTTCAAACCATCTTAATAAATAGTAAAAAAATTTCAAAAAATGTAAAATTTGGTCTCCAAGCACATTTTAATATAGATTGAACATCTAACGGTTTAAAAATGTCGTTTGAAGTCAATTTGATAGGTTTTAGAGTCGCGCTCACGAAGGGCTTGGTGAGCTTAGGAGCACCCTAGTTCTACTCTATATATGAGTAGAACTAGGGTGCTCTCGAGTTCACCAAGCTCTTGGTGAACTCAAGTCCAAAACTCATCGGATCGGCTTCAAACGACGAATCCGACCGTTGAAACCCGTCTACCTTACGAGTGATGCGTCTACATGCAAAAATTTTAAATTTTGAAATTAATTTTGCATAGAGTCAAGTGGTCAAAAAACGTCAAAAAATGAATGCATTAAAATTAATTTATTAACCTTCTAATTTCGACCACTTGACTCTATGCAAAATTAATTTCAAAATTTAAAATTTTTGCATGTAAACGTATCACTCGTAAGGTAGACGGGTTTCAACGGTCGGATTCGTCGTTTGAAGCCGACCGATGAGTTTTGGACTTGAGTTCACCAAGGGCTTGGTGAACTCGGGAGCACCCTAGTTCTACTCTGTATATATATATAGAGAGAGAGATGAGCTATTGTGCTTTGCAAAGTAAAACCCCCTCTTTACTTCGGGTCATATTTTCATTTTGAAAATTCAAACAACCGATCCGAACCTTTCAACATGTTCTAAATATTGAAATATGCTTGGAGACTAAATTTTACATTTTTTGGAATTTTTTTACTATTTATTAAGTCACTTTTAAAATCGCTGATCCACTGTGAACAGTAAAAAACAGTAAAATTTTCTGGACCACCGGATCAGCGATTTTCAAAGTGGCTTAATAAATAGTAAAAAAAATTCCAAAAAATGTAAAATTTGGTCTGCAAGCACATTTTAATATTTAGAACATGTTGAACGGTTCGGATCGGTTGTTTGGATTTTGAAAATGAAAAATATGGCCCAAAGTAAAGATGAGATTTTACTTTGCAAAACACAATAGCCCATATCTCTCTCTCTCTCTCTCTCTCTATATATATTCGGGCTACTTTTTCAATTTGCAAAACTCAAACAACCGATCCGAACCGTTCAACATGTTCTAAATATTAAAATGTGCTTTTTGACCAAATTTTATATTTTTTGGAATTTTTTTACTGTTAATTAAGGCAGTTTGGAAATCGCTGATCCGGTGGTCCATAGTAAAAACAGTAAAATTTTCTAGACCACCGGATCAGCGATTTCCAAAGTGGCTTAAAAAATAGTAAAAAAATTCCAAAAAATGTAAAATTTGGTCTCCAAGCTAGCACATTTCAATATTTAGGACATGTTGAATAGTTTAGATCGGTTGTTTGGATTTTGCAAATTGAAAAAGTGGCTCGAATTAAAGAGGGTGTTTTAATTTGCAAAGTACCATAGCCTATATATATATATATATATATATTCTCTCCAAAACCTTTTTTCGAAAGATAGTCATATTGCGTAATTACGGTTAACAGTTAACACTACAAGAAAATAATAGCAGAATATATATATAATAGCAGTGGCATCGCATTGTTGAATATATATATATATATATATACATATATATATATATATAGAGAGAGAGTGGCTAAGGTCAAAGTGGTATGACCAAGGCCTTGGTGCTACCAATTAGTTTTTGCAATTTTAAAGTTCAAATAGTCGATTCAAACCGTTAGATGTTCAATCTATATTAAAATCTGCTTGGAGACCAAATTTTACATTTTTTGGAATTTTTTACTATTTTTTAAGTCACTTTGAAAATGACAGATCCGGATGAACAGTAAAAACAGTGCAACCAAATTCTGGACCATGTGATCAGCAATTTTCAAAGTGGCTTAAAAAATAGTAAAAAAATTCCAAAAAATATAAAATTTGGTCTCTAAGCAGATTTTAATATAGAGATCACATCTAACGGTTTAGATCGACCGTTTAAACTTTGAAAATCCAAAAACGACTTGGTAGCACCAAAGGCCTTGGTCATACCACTTTGATCTTAGCCACTCTCTCTCCAGGGGCGGACCCACATTGGTCCAGAGGGGGGCAACTGCCCCCCCTGGATTTTAGAATTTACTGGAAAAAATTAGCCCGTTTCATTTTTGCCCCCCTCTGGAAATTAATTTGCCCCTCCCTAGATCCAATTTTTTTTACTTTGAAGCCAATTTCACCTCCCCCTTTATTCCTTGCACATTTCAATTTTCTTGGAGTGTTCTCTGATTTTGGGTGAATTCTTGAGGAAGAAGAAAATTGGTTCAATGCAGGTAGACATGGTGCTTCATGAACCAAGAGGTTAATCCGTGGGACCTGATTACTGGGTTCAAAAGAAAATCACTGTAGCAAATCTGATTGGTTGATAGAAGAGGACCCCATATGTCAAATTAAATGAGAGAGAAGAGGTTGTTACATACATCTTTCTTTTAATTAATGTTCTATTTTTAAGGCCAACCCATTTAACCATCTAAATAATGGGTCCACTTGGTCAGAATCATCTCTACCTTTTTGTTCAATCATTCTGACTCTCTCAATTTCTCTTCTCTGACTCGTTTATCAAAATAAAAAATTTCTCTTCTCTAACTCTCTAACTCTAATCTCTCTCACTTGTTTGTGTTTCAAAAATGTATAAAAGGTCCATAACTGATTATATTGGTATTGGTAATTCAATTAAATTCTGATTGGTATTGAACCCGATTAGTTAATGAGTTTGAACCCAATAAGCTATTTGAATCCGATTATTGCCCCTCCCTGGCAGAAATCCTGCATCCGCCCCTGTCTCTCTCTATATATATATAATAATAGCAGAATTGAACAAAAGCACCTCCATTTCAAAGCCTTATCAGAACGTATATATATGTCACTGTAATGACAACAACAAAATAATAAAAAATACAGGGAGTGCGGGCAAATGCATGCTCAAGTACACAAGCCATGACAAATTAGGTTATCAATTAGCTTATCAAATTCCTACAAATTAAGAGCTATATATATATATAAGTAAGGCTGTTTACTTTGCAAAGCACCGTAGCCTTACTCTATATATATATATATAGATGGGCTATTGTACTTTGCGAAGTAAAACCCCCGTTTACTTCGGGCCATATTTTGTCATTTTGAAAATCCCAAACAATCGATCCGAACCGTTCAACATGTTCTAAATATTGAAATGTGCTTGGAGACTAAATTTTACATTTTTTGGAATTTTTTTACTATTTATTAAGCCACTTTGAAAATCACTGATCCGGTGGTCCAGAAAATTTTACTGTTCACAGTGGATCAGCAATTTTCAAAGTGGCTTAATAAATAGTAAACAAATTCCAAAAAATGTAAAATTTAGTCTTCAAGCACATTTCAATATTTAGAACATGTTGAACGGTTCGGATCGGTTGTTTGGATTTTCAAAATGAAACTATGAGCGTGAAGTAAACGGAGGTTTTACTTCGCGAAGTACAATAGCCCATCTCTCTCTCTCTATATATATATAGATTCAGAATTTCAAAAACTTACAAATTTACTCAATTTTTTGTCTTTTCAATTAAAACTCATTTTAAATTTGTAAAGTAAAAATAAAAGTATGCTTTGTGCAAGAAAAATATTCAATCTTTTAACTAATTGATTTCTGAGAAAAATAATTTATTTATCTACTTGTGTCACATACATAGTATCGTTTAGACATACTCTTGTGTGCACGTCGCAAGTAAGAAAATTAATCATTTTTCTTATAACCAGTCAATTAGAAAACTTGACATTTCTCTTAAATAAGATACATATTTTTCATTTTTTTATAATGGGTAAAATGGATAATTTATAGCCTATGAGCATCTTACTTAAAAAAATGGGCACTTTATAATTTAAAATAAGTTTTAACAAAAAAAAGAAATAAATTGAATAAATTTGTGAGTTTCTAAAATTTAGAGGGGTATATATGATACTATGAATTTTAGTGGGAAAAACCGTAATTTTAAGAAGCATTCGTACGTGAAATCCCCCCGATAAATTAACAATATTTAAAGACAGAAACCTATTACAAAAAGACATAGGAAAACTTCGAAAAAATAATACGAATTATATGAAATTCAGTACAAAATGTTAAGCGTGTACAGTACTGTTAGAATATTATTTCCATAACTTAAAATAAAGAGGGTTTTTAAAGGAAAACATAATTTAAAAGTTAAAATTCTGTAAACGATATCAAGCAATATAATAAATTAAATATTATAATTTCAAGACAAGCCTCTGGATAATTTTGTTGTGTTGAGCTATCGAGTCACATCTTGATTAAATTAATAAGTACCTAACTAACCCTAATTTTTGTCCGTGAAGAAATACCTCACTTCCTCCTGGTAACACCATGGCGAATCATATGATAACTAGCTTAAAAAAGAGAGAGCTGATAATTAACAGTACCCGTGCTACAGTACTTTAATGTTGAAATCTTATCACGTGTGCACCTTGGTGTTGCGCATGACCAAAGGGTCATGCACAACTTGATGCTGCATATGAGTTTTCTGTGTTCCAATTTAATTTGAGCTAAATGTATGAAGCTTTTCATATGGGGGGACTCACTCCTTGGTCATACGTAACATCAAGATGTGCACGTGGTAACATATGAATTTTGTAGAAATATTGAGGTGATAAATAAAAAATTTTGGGAGATCAAAGTTCCGACAAATTGCAAAAGCATTCCTAAATTCAAATTAAACGTGACACATTTTGCACTGTTTTGTTGTAGAACTGGCTATTTATTTAATTAGTTCTTTGTGTAAAGGATGATTGGGTAACAATGGGTCACTTGACTGTGCTTTGAAAAAAATAACACAGAGACAAATCAATTAAGAAAATAAATAACCAATAGTCTGTACTAATTGATGACATATATCACATGTCTAGAACTTTATAGCGCGCAATCAAATATTTATTCATCCATAACTGAAAGAAAAGAAATTCTAAGCTATAACAATGAACAATAGAAGAGCTTTCTAATTTGCTATGTGTTAACTCAGGATAGAATAGCAGAAGCAACAGGGTAAATAGCTTTTTGAGCATGATTGTTTAAGATATACCCAAAATTGCCCAAAATAGCTGCCAAGAAATGAATGGCAAACATTGTCCATCCAATAATTCTACAGGAGAGGGGCAGCTTGGAAGAATACAAACATGCAGGGTAGGCGACGCTAATCAACAACAACACCAGTGCGCAAATCCACCTCAATTTCAGTGCCAAGACAGAACGTTCCTGTTCCCGTTCCCGGTCCAATATGATGAATTTGTGTGCACAGAAGATGTAAACTTGGACAAGAACCGCCACTATGAAAAACAGAGCTATTGTTCGCATGCTGTACGAAGTACGGAAACTAGCTATGCAAATCACAGGGATATCACAAAACAGAAGGAACAAAGCGGTTACCAGCACATTTCCGTTCTTACTCAGTTCACAACAGGGCTGGGAAGCTTCAATTTGAATTTGAATTTGCGGGATGACATTTGCATGCGCATCAACAACATCCATTGGAGATTTTCAGATTTAATTGTAATGGACGATACTAAATATTGGAATGGAGAATAATACTAAAGATTGCATGCTTTGCCATTTTTACCCTTTCATATGCTTCAAAAAGAATCCTAAAGATAGGATGATTGCTACACACTTAATTTGTTATCTTTAACATGGAGCATATATATGTGCCATAAGCATAATTTAAAGATAGAAATACAATAAACAAAAAAATTAATTTTCGGCTAGCCCCTCAAATTAAAAAATATTACAATCGGTAATAAATTTTGAGTGTATTCCGTTTATATTGTGTAAGACTTGGAATCATCACCAAGATGATTCAGGAATGCTGCTCCTTAGGACATGATCATGGGAGGACTGACGATAACTCCGTAATATCCAGCATAGATTAGATTTTAATTGGTTGAGACCAAATGACAAAATAATTGAATGGGGTTACAAAGAATATTTTATTTCTTTGTTTTTCTAGAATACAAACAGAGAGAGAATTTGACCGCTTCACCATGTACTAAATGAATTCGAAACTTTAAAATTTTTGCATATACATGCATCACTCACGAAGTACATGAATTTCAATGGTATGAATTCGTAGTTCGAAGTCAATCCGATAGCCTTTTGAAAATGTACTCACCAATCCCTCTTGGTGAGCACATCACACCGTAGTTTTGCTCACAGCTAATATACCCTTTCAATGAAAAGGTGTAAAATAATTGGATAAGAAAGTAAGAAACAAATAAGAAATAATCAAGAGGTCTGTCCAATTGACACCTCTTTAACAAATATTCAATTTTCGGTGAGCCCCTCAAATTAACAAATATTACAATCGGTAATAAATTTTGAGGTTTACAAATTTAGGTTTTAACATTTCCATCTAAAAAAAGAAGTTGCTTAAGATGCATTGAGTTCTTAGAAAAACATGAAAAAACATATATAAAATTATAAATCATACAGAGGCATTACTTTTCTTAGATCCAGAGTCAAAACCAACAAAGTCCCAAGATCCAACAACATAACATTCGGAAATTTTGTCACACAAACACACATCCAAAAGTGAGAGGAAGATATACAACAAAGAAATTAGACCCAAAAAAAAAAAAAAAAAAAGGGCAAACCAAAATTGACGAGCTAAGATACCCTCACAAGTCATAAAACCACTCAAGAGTCCGACCTAAATTCCCTGTACCCTTTTAGCAACCTTGATCAAATGAGGAAAATGAGAAGTCGAATTAGGCTAGCTATGACATCAACTAAAGACACAATCTTGAAAACAGAGTTAAAAAACCTAGTAAAACAAAAGGTTCTTCTCAACTCAAAGACACAATCTTGAACCAAATCAAAGCAGTCGACTAGCTAAAAAATTTCATCACTCAAAAGCCCAAAGGTTTTCACAGCGAATCTCCTCTTCCTCCTCGGGTGTCAAGTCGTTTTTGATGTTGAAGGTCCTGCGAATCTCCTCCGGGCTCTTCCCCTTTATCATGTCGGCCACCTTATGGCATGCCACCTCCAGCAGCCCCTGGATGTGCAGATAGTCAGCTGCCATCATAAGGTTGAAGAGCGTCTCCTGATCAACATCTATAAATTGCTTGTCCCAGTTCCAAAGCTCATCATCAGAAATTCTTGAGGAAGCCTGCATGGGGCTGCTACCATCCTCAGTCGTCTCAGTGTTCGACATGTCTGCTGCTTCGACGTGCTTCTTGCAATACTCGATCACCAGCGCAAGGGTCGGTGCACCGACATTCAGAAGAGGGATGAAGGTGATGGTGCTGATGTCTTCCATTATGTGGGAGATCGTTATAGATTGCTTCGCCACGGTCTCTGGTACCACGAACACCACTCCATCGCTGCTCTTGAGTGTGATCATCTTGCTGGTCGTGCTCTCTGACATTTACTTATTGTGGGAAGGAAGTCGACCGAGAGCAAGTGGAAGATTATTGATCTTTAGTATCTTGGTTCAGTTCTAGGTGACGCTCGCTATGATTATATATAATATACGTACCTTGGACGTGCCTAGATCTGTATTTAAATAGATATAGAAATTAAGGTTGGGATTGTTTCCTTGTTTTTTTCGCTGGGAATTTGGGATGGGGGTCGCCTACTCGCCTGGCAATGTTGGGTTAATTGTCGGAAACGTCCCCAAAAAAGCTATGGCCAATTTCGTGCACCACCAATTGCACCGGGAAATATATAGCTGGACTACTGAAAATTCCCCAAAAAAGCTTCTATCTGGACCGTCAGATATGGGGACGATTTGGAGAGAAATTAATAGCAAGATGGAGAGATCAGACTTGCTCTTCCTCATGAAGTCGCAGTAAGAAAGTAACACGATAGGGTCCCTCTTTGAAGCAGCCCAAAATTAAATTAACCATTACGAACCGATAAACAGGCCTATACATTAAGCGATGGAAACCCAAAAATTAAATTCATCATTACGAACCAAAATACAGGCCGGGTCTCGTACTCTCGGGGAGAAAAAGTTTTTTTTTTAATTCTTTTAATTCTTTTTATTGTTTTTTTTTTTCTATATATCGAATATTAATTAATTTATATTTAATTAGAAATATTTTTTTAACTTCGTACTGAAATAAATATCGCATAAACAATTAGATATTTAAAATGAGAAAATTACTTATATATTATTAAACAATATTTTGGCACCCATAATTTATTTAAGAATAATTATATGAGCAAAACTAGAGTGTGATGTGCTCATCAAGAGGGGTTAGTGAGCAATTTCAAAAGTCTATCGGATTAGATTCAAACGACGAATTCAAACCGTTCAAATCCATCTACTTCATGTATGATGCATATACATGAAAAAATTTACAAGTTTCGAATTAATTTAATTAGTACAAATTCAGCTTGGACCACTTGACATTTTTCATCATTTAGAAAAAATGTGTTTGGCTGTAGAGTAAGAGGATTAAATAGCTTACTACATATATTTTACATCTTGTTTGGTAGTTTAACTCATGACTGAAATTAATCCTCCTTAGAGAGTAAGGTGTTGAAAAATGAGTCTATCTCTATGACAGTGGGCCCTATAGGTGGAGTAAGTTACTTCACCTAGAGAAGTGGAGTAACTTACTTCGGATTAACTCATCTCTTACTCCACCTTACACCTCTTCTTTTACTCCTTGTTTGCCTACTAAAGTGTGCAGTAAGAGCAACCTTATACTCCACAACCAAACATGCCAGGGTCTCCAATTCCCTAAAAATTTCCAAGCTCACTAAATGAATACGAAATTCCTCGAACTCTAACTACCTTATCGAAACCACTTTCTAGAAGGCCACCAGCGAAGTCACAACCAATGTTATCAGAACCGGACCAGACGTCGACCCGTTAAAGCTCCGGGTCATCGGTTTACCAGTCGGACTAGTGGATCAACCGGTTCAATTGCCGATTCTTCTCAAAAATCAAGCACTTAAGTTTGATAATGAGTTGTAATTTCTTATATTATTAATTAGAATGTCAATTTCAATTACGTTTTGTGTAGGTAGCATAATTCATTATATAAATAATTCAAATGACAATATTTATACATTTTATTTATTTCAAATTGGTACCCATCAGTAATTTTACGATTCATTACATAATTCATCAAAATGACAATATTCTTATTGTTTTTCCCTTTGGATTGGAGCACAACAGTCAGCAAGGGACCTATCAGATCTTATACAAATGAACTGACACAATGACAATTATTTGAGCCATAGACAAACAATAAAAGCTAATATAGCAAAAGGTAAGAAGAAAGGGTTCTCAAAAATCACCTGGTGCTACGTATGCGAAGCTTCTTTCTTAGATAATTTCGTGTTTCATTAAAAGTGTTATAACCCGCAAAATTAGATGTAATTAATTAGTCTAATTAATTAGATTTAGACCTAATTAAAAGTTAAGATAATTTAACTAGTTAAATTAAGGATGAATAAATGATTAGATAAATAAAATTTTAAAACTTAAACTTTAAATTAAGTAAATAAAGACAAGATTTATTAAAATAAAAGAATTAAATAAATAGAAAATTCAGTTTTTCTTTCACAATTGATTTCGACTTCATATGAGGAATTTAAAACGAATTAGATATTAATCAAATAAATTAGATGAATTATAGTTACAAAATAATAATACGACTGATTACGAAGTTAATTAGAAAGGATTAACGGAGACCAATAATTGATTAACTAATAAAATATTTAAACGAATTAGAGAGATTTTAAACCAGAAATTGAATAAATGGATCGATTCATTGACTCGTTACACACTTGATCACTCAGATCGGACTTGAAATAGCTGAAAAGTGAAATGTTGAGTTTCGGGTCCGGCCTGTTTTCCCCTATACACCCCTTTTTCTTCTCTCTCTGGCGAAAAACCCCACTCCTCTCTTTCATTTGTTCTCTCCGCTCTCTCTCTCGCTGCCTCTTGACCCTACCCTCCACTCTCACTCTCTCCTTGCTCTCTCTTTACCTCAGCCTTCGGGCCCCTTCTCTCCTTCTGGCTGTGGTTTCCCCTTGGTTACTGGAGAGATTACCGATCTCTCTCTCTCCCGCGCCTTTTCTTTGTGCTCTGTTTGAACTTGCGATTTTGGATCTCTTTCTGTTGTCTTGTACCCGGGTTACTGTGGTGGTTTGGCGACTTTGATTTTGCTGAGACTCGGGTTTTTGCTGTGCTTGTGGCTGGTGCTCTTTGCCGCTGGCCGAAGGCGAGGCGGAGCCTTTGAACCGGCAAACGGAGGCAAGGCGACCTTCTTGGAACCGGCCGAGTACACGGATCGTGCGGTTGCTCTCTTGCCGGGTAACCCTTAAATTCTTGATTTTTTTGGCTATTGCCTTGCGGCTTGTGATTTGGTGTGTTGTTGAGGCCTTCGTGCCTTCTTGCTTGACCTGCGGCCTTTGCGCCTGTTCTATGACTTGTGGCCTTAGTGCCTTGTGTGGTTTTGGCTTGTTGCTGTTGTATGCGGGTTACTGGTACTTGGCCCCCCTGTTGCTGTTTGCTTTGGTTTTGCTTGGATGCTTGCCTTGCCTTTTTGGGCTTGCTGTCTCGGTTGCTGTGGTGCTTTACCAGTACTAGGGGGGAGGGGCTGTTGGGTTGTTGTTGCCTTAGGCTCTGATCGGAACCAAGAAGCACAAAATTTCAATTCAATTCAATAGAGTTGACTTCAATAGAGACGAAATAGAATTGAAATTTTCTGATTGGAAGCAATGTTTAAACGACAAGAATTCATTTGGTGAAACTATAAAAAGGTCAGCTAGTTCTTATAATTTACCATTTATGCCATCTAAAGACAGTGGAGAAGAAGAGAAGGAGAAGCGAAGAAGAAGAAGAGGTTTTTGTCTTATCAGTTTATTCCGTACATTTCTCGTCAAATTCCATCGATTTTTGGAGGATTTCATCACGCGATTTGGCCTCTCTAAAATCACATCGATTGAAATCATTTCTCATCGCTTCTCTGCTTCCGATCGGTACTATGACTCGAATTCCATTTCCAATTCGTATTTCTTTGTTTTTTTACTCGTTCCGATCACAGTGTTATGCTCTCAGGTTGCTTGTTTTGTTGATGATTAGAGGGTTTTGTTGATGATTAGAGGTGCTGTACCAGTTGGTACAGCCCAGTGACACCACTGGTGCAAAATTTGAATTGATAGGGACCCGTTCGTAATATTGGAAAATTTTAAATTGTTGATTTTGGCATAAATTAGGCCCTTGCGTGAATAAAATTGGTATCGAGAATTAAATGGCAAAAGAGACTTTGAAATTGAATAAATTAAGCCCTTCGCCCTGCCATTCACACCTTTCATGCCACTGCTGCCAGTGAGAATCTGGAAGCTGCCTTCAAAATGAGCTTCCTGCTTACCGATGTGGAATGCTGGGGTCCGGAACGGATCACAGCAGCTCTCTATAGAATGAGCGACCCGCAGTCTCGCCACCAATGGATTGTCCGAGTCTTTGATGACTTTCGATACCTAATCCTTGCTCCATCACAGTTCTGGCTTGATTCTGTGTTACCTAAGCGCACCCTTCGCCTTGAAAACAGAGACATTCCAATCTAGGAATGGGATCCTAGTTATGCACAGGGGATGCGGATGATCCCGATCTGGATCCGGGTTCGGGGTTTTCCTATGATGCTCTGGCAAACCCCTGAATTTGAGCGATTGATCGCAGATTTTGGGGCGATTCTTTTGGATCAGGATCCTGCCACGATCCATTACTTGGAATGGCGCTATGCTCGGTTGAAAATAGGGATTTGTGATCCCAAGCTTGTCCCCGACTCTCATTGGATCATGTATAAAGATGCCAGTGGATATGTCTCTCGCTATGACATCTTGTTTGAGATCGAACACGATCAAACGGTCTCATACTTCAATCCAAACAAACCTAGATCAGAGGGAGGTACTTGGATGCCGCGACCTGGTTCGGGTCCCACGCCTCCTTCTGGCCCGGGTTCTTCCTCCTCTGGTCCTGCTCGCTCGAACCCCTCCTCGTCTGCTACCACTTCTGATCCCCCTCATTCTCAAGGTTCTCACCGGTCTACTCATGATGCCACTGCTCCTCCTTCTCCGGTTCTGGCACCAATAGCTGACTTACAAGGTTCGGCCCCCATTGACATGCCGGTTACCTCCCCTTTGGTGTCAGTTCTGGCCGATTCCCCTACCCCAAAAGTACCAGCTCCCTCCTCTTTGGTTTCAGTTCTGGCCGATCTCCCTCCCCCACTGCAGCCTTCCTCTATACCAGAACATGGGGCATCATCTACACCCCCAGTGGCACTGTCTCCACAGGTTACAGAAGCGCTGTCCCATGTTGTAGGTGATGCCACTGTTCCTTCTCCACATCTGGGGATGCCCTTAGATTAGCCAGAACTTGCCAATACAGAGGTGACTGCTACTATTGATGAGGATGTGATGAGTGAAGGGACAGCATTTGAGGAGGTGTTATCTGAAATTGAATCGACCCGCTCAGCTGATTTAGCCGTTCCGGTTGCTGACACTCCCTCCCTGCCTCCCGTTGTCACTATGCTGGGACCTAGGAAGAGCATGCGGTTGCTGAAAATTCAAGGCTTTAACACCTCTGTCATGAGCCAGGCGATGAAGCGAGCACGGGAGAAACATCTTGAAGAGGCACCAATCAAAGGTAACCCTTTACTTGATGCTTACCCTTTTACTAGACTTACTAATACTGAGGTAGCTTCTCTGTTTGAGATTTATCATATTTCTTTGGGACAATCTGAGTCTCAACGTGACTTTGTTATTAATAATATGAGAGCTTGTCCCCGTCCTTCATTTGAGGATGTTTTACAGCAAGCTTTGGCTTTGACCAAAGAAACTGACCATACTGTGCTTGTAGATTCAGATTTAGGGATTTCTTGTAGTGTTAAATGAATATCTTAAATTGGAACATTCGGGGGCTCAATGCCTGTAGGAAGCGGAGCATTTTGGCTGATTTACTTAAACACCACTCTGTTGATATTGTAGCCATACAGGAAACTAAAAAAGAGGATTTTACAAATTGAATTCTAAAATCAATTTCTATTAAATTAGATACTTGATATTGGTTACCATCTGTTGGACGCTCCGGTGGTATCCTTTTTGGATGTGATAGTGATTTAGTATCTGTAGTTAATGTAGTTAAACGCCAATTCTCTCTTTCTGTAGTGCTTACAAATAGATCAGATAATGTGGTTTGGCTCTATACCATTGTCTATGGACCTGTATTACTCACTCTTAAATCAGATTTTTGGGAAGAACTTAAACAGATCCGTTTGAGCTGGTCTGGCCTATGGTTATTAAGTGGAGATTTTAACAGTATTCGTACTCGCAATGAAAAATTAGGCAATAATTTCAATGTGCGATTAAGTAGGAAATTTAATGAGTTTATACATGATTCTCACTTGATAGAATACAAATTACAGCGTAGACGTTTTACTTGGACTAATGGTTCTAAATTTGCTTTATTGGACAGATTTTTTGGCTCCCCTGAGTGGGACCACACTTATGAATGTTGCTTTGTCAAAGATTTATCACAGTTTGGGTCTGATCACTGTCCCTTGCTCTTGAATACAAAACATAAAATCCCTATCCCTAACAAACCTTTTCGATTTGAATCCCTTTGGCTGGAAGATCCTGAATTTGTTAGACTTATCGTTAAGTGGTGGAATGAATTTCCATTATCTGGTGAATTAGGCTTGAGTTGGCACAGAAAAATCAAATTCCTTACACAAAAAATAGAAGGTTGGACTAAAAATCATGTGGGGAAAAAACGAAGAACAAAAAAGCATACCCTTGACAAATTAAAAAATTTGGAATTATTACAAGAAGTCTGAAACCTCACTGATGAGGAATGCCTTCAATGGCAACAGTGCCAACTCACCCTAAACCAACTGTATGAGGAGGAAGAGTTGTATTGGAAAGAAAGGTCTAAACAGAAATGGTTGGATGAGGGGGACTTAAATACTAGACAAAAAAACAGTCTATTCACTTGGAGATTCGGGCGACTGATCAGATACCCTTAATTGAGCAACACATAGTGGAATACTATCAAAGCATTTTGGGGATTAGTGGGATAAAAGGGGCAACCTTAAAACCGAATCACACACATCATAACATCACATGCATTTAAAGTACCTAATATTCGAGGGGTTTTGAATTTTTCTGTTCTCATCTTAGTTAATTTACTTATAAAATGGAGCTAATTTATAATAAGGATTAGAAATTTAAAAGAGTAATGGAGACGTGCACTATTTATTTTTATGTGATTGTTTAATTGAGAAGGACCAAATATTTTTATATTTATAAAAATGTATTTCACAAAATTAACCTAATCCGACCAAGGAAGGAACCCTTAATTTGGACATTCTTTATTAGTTACTTTTGTTATCAAGCAAGAATTTATTTATTAACTGGATGCGTTCATAAATTTGTATGTTCAGTTTTTCCATGCAATGCAATAAATCACTCATTTAAAGCAATTAATCAATAAGCGAATATCATTTTTATTGTAATTCTAGATGAGTAGGGTTAAAATGCACTATTAATTTTGTGCTCCAATTATGCTCCACGTCTTTTTCTCTATTTTCAAAGTTCGAACAATCGATCTGAACCGCTCAATATGATTTTCATATTAAAATGTATTTGGAGACAAAATTTTATATTATTTTTTTAGATAGGTACAAATCACTGTTTTGGATGGTCCAGAATCTTCTTAAAACTGCGATTTTGTACCTATCTAAAAAGTTAGTAAAAGAATTCCAAAAAATATAAAATTTGGTCTTTGAAAATGAAAATAAGAATGTGGAGCATGATTGGAGCACAAAACCAATGGTGCATTTTAACCCTACTCATTCTAGATTTGTAGTAAGAAACTTCTTTAAATTTGGAGATATTATATTTTCGTCTTCTAACGCTTCAATGTCTTCGTTTTTATTTTGTTGGCATTTCCCTATCTTTTAGTTGTAATGTTATTAATATTATGATGAATACTATCCACAGTGATCAGCAATTCAAAATGTAATTAGTTATATATGAATTTTTTAGGAGCTCATATTTTTGTCGAAGAGAGATTAATTTAGAGATGTCTTTCTCTTCAATAAATTTATGTCTATTATCAAATTTGGTCAAGGCTGATACAACACATTAGTAATTTTTTTTCAACCGAATAACAATCGAATCATTTAGTAATTTCGTAAAAATAAATACCACCAATACATTAGTAATTTCATAAAAATAAATATCAAAATAAATTAGACACATCATTAAATTCCATACAATATAAGTAGATGTTCTTAAAAAGAAAATTGGTAGGTGGTAGTTTGGTTAAGAAGTTTGAAAAAAAGTTGTTGGTTTTTTATTTAGTCCAGCACACCATTTGACGTTACGTGTTGGGCCTGGTTGGGCTTGGACTAGATCGGTCCATTAAAGAGTTATAAACGAGTCATTTCTCCGATTTCAACCCAGGGAGGGAGGGAGGAAGGGAGAGGCGATCAAGATCAATGTCGATGAGACCACCACCTCCTTCTTCGTGCCCGACTCTCCGTCGCCGCCGTCCTCCCCTGAGGCTGACCATTTTGTAAACCCAACTTATTCACCTCACCAGCCCCCGCCTAATTCACCTTCCCCTTCCTCTTCTCTCGGATGGGCATGGTACTATATCATTGAAACCCTAGCCGACTCCAAAGCCGACCTTTCTCTCCTCAAAGGTTTTCCTTATCATTGATTCATCTTTTATTTACTTCCTCTCCTCAAAGTTAACTCTCTTTATTTCAGAGTTGGTTAATAGAGTTCCCAATTCTTACACCCATGCTCCTCAATTGCTACAAGAGAGAGAGTTGCGTTGAGATATCTTGAGGAATGCGCCAGTAGAGGTATTGTACATACCAACGATAACACGGCCAGTGCTACTGCTATACACATCTCTCAACCCACTCTGGACTTTCTTTGTCACAACTTCAAAAGGGTACATGAATATTACTCTTAAGTATCTGTCCCAACTGCACTGTTGAGTTCTAAGTTCCAAAATGATGTATCTCAACGTTGAGCTTGCCCGACATCATGAGCATTGCATGTTCATTGAATATTTAAACTATTTAGCATTCATTTATTACAGAGAATAAAACTACCCAAGATTTTTTTTTTTTTCAAAAAAGACTGAAAAAAGTGGCAGAGAGATAGCAAGGAGGAGAATTTTCATGTTATATTGAGTTCCTGAGAGTATTCTAGGCATACCAGTTACAATAGGGATGAGATGTCCCCATCAAATTTATCACTAGCTACTATAACTTAAGAGTATTCTGGCATATCAGTAATTGGGGGGTTTTGTTATATTGAGTTCCTGAGAGTATTCTAGGCATATCAATAATTGGGGGGTTTTGTTAGAGGTGAGAGCATGGCTCTTATCTTAAGAGCTACTTGCAAATTAAATTTCAAAAGGGTAATTCTTTAACTGATTATTTGGTATAGCTGAATTTTTTTTTCCTATTTCTTATGTTATTTGTCAGCCTACATATCCATGTCAACCCTCAGGAAGTAGAATTGCACCAGTTAGCGATCACATAAGACAGTTTATTTCACAGAAGAGATCAGCATTGCCAAAATCCTCTATTTATCTGGTAATTAAGTTACCTGTTTTTTTTTTCTGTTAGGTGGAAAATACTGGTTCCTTCGAGCTCGGAATTGGACTCAAGAGACAGAAGAAGAAGAAGAGTGGAAAAAAATGGTAAGAGGAAGGAGAAACAAGTCAAATCTAATGACAGAAATGTGTCAAAGGATAGGGATATGCTTGGTGGAGAGTTGAGGACGCTAAGAAGCGTGAGGCTGACTCGGCATTTGCATGGCTAGATAAGTATATATATGTTAAGTAGGGTCCCGGGGCTACGTCTAGGAACCATGAAGCAGTTCCGATGAATGAAGAGACGGGGAATGAGAGAAGAAGAAAAGATAGAATTAATGCAGATGCAAATAGAAAGAGGCGCAGACCGACACCTCGTTAGTAAGGCTCCTGTTTCGCTTTTATTTTTTCATCATATTAACGGTTGTGAAGATAGTTGGACATTTTTGTTGATACCTTTGATTACTTGTAATATCTACAAGCCAACCTTACAATGGTGTTATTTATGCCTGGCCACATTTGCAATTCTTGGACCTAACCAAAGAAGCTTATAATTTATGTAACTGAAGTCGATATGTTTTGCTTGTTCCATCTCAGTTCAAATAAGGTTGTAGCTCCTTGTAGATGCAACATGCTTCCCTGGTCAGCTGAAGAGGAAAAAGCTCTTAGAGTGCGTTTTTTAATCATCATCATCACTACCAGGATGAATCATTTTTCTTTTTTGTTTGACATTTTACGTGAAATTTATGTGCGTTTCTTTATGAAATTTGAGAAGCTATTCTGTTTGTTTATTGTGCAGGAAGGGATGCAAAAAATTGGGGTCACAGCTGATGGGAGAACTCCTTGAAGTGCAATTTTAGAATGTTATCGAAATATATTTCATAAAACTAGATTACCGAATGATCTCAAGGACGAATGAACTCAAAAGAGAAAGAGGTTTTAGCTGATTGACATGACGTAAGTATTGTGAATATCTGATCTAGTTCATTTCTAACTTTCTGTGATACTAGAGCTTAATTTGTGCTCTTTTTTGCTTCTTAATTTTTACCTTTAGTCATAGTGCCTTGAATTAAAACTCATATTTCACCTTGATATTACTTGATATGCATGTTTAGATTAAACTAAGGCTTACATTGGAAATATTAATTCTTTGTAAATCCGTAGAAAAACTTGAATCTTTGTAATAATGAATTTGAGCATGGGCTGGGCCTTCGTTTTAGTCCATGTGACCCTGGGCTTGCTTTTCGGGCCTTGTCCACAAAATTTAAAGTGAATCTACTTACAGTGGAACTGGAACAGATTAAAATTATTTGAAACGAAACTAACAGATTTGAAACATCTCCAATCGCAGTATTAATTAATTCAAGGTTTTCTTCTTTAGGTATATATATAGCAGGACGGGTGATAAGCATCTTCACAGTAAAATCTCTTCTTTAGTCCTCGATCAGTAATTTGTTTCCTCCCCTGAATTTCATGCATTAGGCAATGAATGGGTCATTCATTATAGGTTTCTCTGCATCTCATTTGCCGATGGAGAACAAAAAAATTTATGATTCAGATCAAATGGTTCCCTGCCATCCCATTTGGTAATTGGCCGGTTCCCGTGCATTTTCGAACAATTAGCAAAAAAAACATATTCTACATCCGTATTAAAAACTAAAAATGAAATGAAAGAAAAATCATGGGTTAATAACACACTTAAGATTCATCTAGTTGTCCAAGAAAAAAAAAACATTTTGACACACTTCAACGAGGTTTATCACGCCATGAGTTCGATAACCATTTATTACAATAACACACAATTAATAAAACCAATAAAAATTACAAGTTAAGAGAGGTAGCAATAATTAATAGAAAAGAAATTAAAATAGTTGATCCAATGAAAGCAAACTTTTTTTTATTTTCCATTGTTTGAAGCACACCAAAGCAAAAGGCACATCCGGCTAAAGAAAAGAAACCGCATCAAAGGACCTATATGAGATATGGAATTTCAAAAAGAGAGAAATAAATGGAATAATTAAGCTTAATTATAAACAAATATAATAAGTTCTAGCATTTGGATATCTAAAAGAAAGATTTTAATTTATGGTGACGCACCTTAATAAATTGCAGCATCATCAAGAGCTCCATGTAACTTGCCCCAAATAAGTCCGTCCTTGGCAAGATACAGAAACACCAAAACCGAATCAGGGTTCCAAGGCTTCTCCAATCCAGCTCCAGTTTTTTTTTTTTTTAAACAAAAATAAGCAGAACACTTACATGACTAGCTACAACAGCAGAAATTGCCATATAAAAACACAAACACAACACAACACAGAAATTCCAACCAACCAATACGCTTCTAAATACAATACACAATACCAAGCTTTTTTTTTTTTTTTAACAAAATAGCAAATACATAGAAAGAGATTATTGTAAGCGAGAGGCCACAGGAAACTCATCTATTATTTCTTTTCTCTTCTTTTATTTTCAGCACAATTGAAAATTCATCTTGAATCTGCAGGTAGTTGAATAAACTATTGATTAATATTTGCAGTAGCACCAAAATCACAATCAATCAAATCAAAGATAGAGAAAAACAAATTAAGTTCATATTTTAATCCCCTGAGGTTTTTGACAAAAATGTCTTAATTCTGTCATAATTTGATAGTTTACATTAAGTTGTGTTCTACATGACTTAATTGCTATCATTTAGAACTTGGCAAGCATAATAAAATACATTAATAAGATGCACCATATATATTTGTACCTGCTAAATAATCATTGGTCCCAATTGAATTATTAATGTTTCTTGCACGTTTTCCTAGGCTCTTTTTCTGTACCTATTTTATTGCTTCTTTATATGAGGTCACTTGAAGTCAGATATTTACTTTCTAACATTCTAACAGAATCTCAAACACTGTGTGCTTTAGTTAGCACAACATAAAAAATCTAGCACAAGTTGAAAATATTTTTGTCTCCATAATACGAAACTAAGATTCGTGGGTGGAAGCATTTGATAGGATTGTTAAATTATAAATTCTTTGGCTTGTGCAATTAGAAATTACCTTTTTATTGTCATATACTCTTGTGAGGAATGTGGGAAATCTTATGCCAATTTGGATGATTTGGATCCTTGCAACTCCTTGTGAACTCTTCATCGCAACCACCAATTTCAATACTCTGGACTGATGGCGGCACATCTGGTAGAGAACTTAGATTTTTACACCTAGCGATCTCCAGATGTATGAGAGAATGAAGGCACATCAGATTGGGTAACGAGCGCATTTTACAATCCTGAAAGCGAATGTTTGTAAGGGAAGAGAGATAACGAAACATCTCATCACATTCTTCTTGAGACAAGTATTCTTACTGTGCACCATTAACTTCTAGAGAAACCAGAGATGAAAACCCATCTCTTGAGACAAGTTGTTCAAGCAGTGAAAATCTGTAGATCTTAAGTCCTTTCAACTGGGGCAGCTTATCAGCATCTGAATAGCATTCGAGCTTATCACACCCAGACCACACCTCTAAACGTTCAAGATTGGTCAACTCATTTATGCCCCTTAGTGAAGCAAGGTTTGGGCAATTATATAGTTCTAGGGAACTGAGTGCCTTGAAATGACCGATAGGAGGATTTACCACGGTTGGGATTTCCGAAACACGTAACCTTTCTACGGATATTAAACCCTGTAACATATCATCCGAAAGCATACAACCATAGGTCAACCCATTTTAGAGTACTAGATCTAGTTCTCCTCCCGGGTGATGATGATGTTAATTCAATAGTGTCACTACAGCTAGCAACAACTATTGATGTTTCAATGGTAGTGAGGTTGGGGCAGCGGGTTATTGTGAGTTTTTCAAGGGTGCTATGAGTGTCTAACCCACCAATTGAGGTAAGCAATATGCATTCCTCAATTTCAAGATTCAGGAGATTGGTCAGGGAACTAAGGACCTCTTTAGGTATACATGTGATAGTTATGATATGCTCTAATGTCAGGTGGGTCAGGGAGGTAAGTCCTTGCAAAGACCCAGCAAAGATTTTGTCTGTGATGAAGCATGATTTAATTGAAAGCATCTCGAGGGCGGGGGGCAGGAATGGTTCACCATAAACATCTTTAAGCTGGCAAATGAGGTCTAACCTTTTCTCTAAGCATTTATTCAGATCTTTTGAAATGGTTGATAATGTTTCTTCTTCTATATCATCACCATATTTCATCATTTTCAGAACAGCATTGAAATGATAATCAATGGAGAGATAATCCTCCCTATAATAATCATTCATCATTTCCTTGAAAGTCACAATTCGGGATATTCGTGTACCCTTTGTTGACATTATCATATCTAAGTCTTCTTTCACCCCAAACACAAGAGAGAGACAATTAGAAATGTGCAGTCGAGTTAGATTGAAGGGAAGAGGTACCCAACTCTTGAGACTAGGAAGAGAACTGATGGTAAGAGATAGAAGATCCGATAGTTCATTATTTTCTAACATCTAATTGGGGAACCTCTTACCACTATAATTTTCAATTGTCAGCTCTTTTATTTGGGGTGGTGGACAAAGGCCATCTAGAGTTTCAACATCATTGTCTCTCAGGACATCATTGTCTCTTTCATCCCACTGAAAATGTAATTTACGGAGGCCTTTTTTATCAGATAACTTGGCTCGATCTGCCTCCTCCTTACTTTTGACATTATTAAGACCATAGATAGATAACGATCCATAAAGGTCTTTGAGATGCTCCAACTGTTTTATCTCAAACCCCCTTTCCATTCTAACATTAAACTCTGCCAGCTCGTGAAGTAATATTAGTCTCCCAACATTAGGAATCTGGTTCTCTTTCTCAATAGATAAGAAACGTAATTGGTAGCAGAGTGATACAGAATGTGCATCTAAATAACCATAAGGCTTAAACTTGAGGTAGCGTAGGTTTCTCAACTGAACCACAGACTTAGGAACTCTTTCACAATCAAGCCATTCTATTTCCACTACATATAATTTCCTTAACTTCTTAAAAAGAGCATCAAGGTCCCCTTCTTTGATTGAACGTCCGCCAGCAATAATTGTACGTAGATCTTTGAGTTTGTACATTTTCTCCACATACTCCCCAAGCATACCATATTCAACATATATATGACGAGTATGGGTATGGATTTCCTTTTTCTCACCACTTTCAATTCTAAAATATTCACCTTCAGAAACATCTTGGGCTAGATCATGGATTAGGTCATGCATAGAGTAACGACTCTGTTTGACAACTTGAAAGAAAGAGCTAGAAATTAACTCCAAAATATACCGATTACCAATATCCTTCATATGTTCATTACTATCCTCGGTATCAATGAAGCCCTCTGCAATCCATAAATTAACCAAATGGTCGTGCTCAAATTCATGCCCTTTAGGAAACAAGCTGCAAAATGCAAAGCATCGTTGCAATGGGGGAGGGAGGTGCTGATAACTCAAAAACAGGGCTCCCATGGTATCATTCAACAAGCTTTTATTTAGCATATGTCACACCCCAGATTTTGACTATCCGGAGCATGATTATAACATCATCATTGCATATTTCCTTGGTCCGTCAACCTACGTCGCCAACAGAAAAGAAAACAAAATGCAAAACGGAGTCAGCTACAAAGCTCAGTAACCGGTTATTTAACGACGCGCTTCTCTATAATTGGCTTAATTTAACAACCATTCAAACAGGCCGGATTAATCCACACAAATACACATAAAATTATGCATGCATATTTAAACGGCAATAGCACGTCGGTCTAGGTTATCCGTAAAACAAGTCACATCATATTCACATAGTTGGAATCCCATCACACAGGCGATTCCCAACTTCCACAACACACAATTCCTTAAAACGCCAATCCAATGGGAAATCCATCCAACATTGGAAGGCCGCCAACCCACTGGGAAATCCATCAAACAGTTGGAGGCTACAATCACATATCCAATTCCAACCTCAGACCCGCTATCCAGTTAAATATGCCTTCATAATCTAATATGCAAAACCAATATCCAAATCAACCATACAAAGCGAAAACACAGATTATAGAGAAGTCCGGTTACCTGATACGAGATGTTTGGAATTTCAAATTGAATTGCAATGACATATTAGAATCACGGCGACGTAGTCGGAATTCGAATCGAACATTGATATTAATTATCAAAATAATTGTCGTGAGAAGATTTCTTTACTTCTTTCTATTTTCCTTTTCTTTTTCTCTCTCTTTAATTTAATCTCTTTTCGTGGTTCTTTTTCTTTTCTTATGTGATTGTGGCAGGGAATGGACATGATCAAACGAAAATTGAAATGGGGAGCGGATGAATACAAAATAGAGAGGCGGCAGGAGAATAAAAAGGAGGGGTGGTTACATCAGGAGTTGCGTTTAACCAGGGGGTGCAATTGGAGTTGCTTGCCCTTTTTATTAAAAATATAAAAGAATTTGTTACATAACTTGTTGAAATTCTATAGTGTGAATCACGGTAAATGAAGAGTTACCAAAATAAAGAATATTCAGACGAAGATATGATTTAGGAATATACTAAGGAAAATAGTTATGACATATAAACATTCATGATATTTGATATATATAAATTAGATATAAAAACGGTTGCATATGTGATTTAAGAAAAAGAAAAACATAAAAAATTTACGATTTCATTTCTCTGAACTTATTTTTTTAAAGTAATATAATTATAAATAAAATATGTTACCAAACAAATTTATAATCTTTATTATGAAAAAGTTTTGTAAGCATAAATAATAATTACTCAAATTTTTTTCGGGGTGTTACAGCATAGATAACCAAAATTCTGGGTCTAGTGTTCTACGCAATTGAGCTGCCACAGTCTTTGCCGCTAATGGTGATCGATGCAATTTTAAATGCAATCTTCTTTCCAATGGAAATTAACCTTCCCTTCATGTGATTGTCACTGATTTGCGCATCACCTATTGCAATACTGATGAATAGCGACGTGAATTGTTCATCATCAAGTTCCCGCAACGGGATTGGATTCATAGCGCCCAAAGCTTTTGCTGCCGCTTCAATCCGAGTAGTAACCAATATTTGCTACCTCTCTTACCAGCTCTTAAAGGGACAAATAGCTGCTCTAGTTCCTGTTCACTAACCCCTTTATCACACCAAACATCATCCAACACCAGAAAGTACCTTTCTCCTCTTAATTTCTCTTGAAGTGCAGATTGTAGCCCTTCAAGGCCACCAAAACTAGGACAAACCTCCTTAAAAGTGGACTCCCAAATCATTCTCAAAATAGCATCAACACTAAACTTTTGAGAAACATGAACCCACATGACACGGTCGAAGTACTTAACTTCTTTCTCATGGTCACAAACATACTGTGCCAAGGTCGTCTTTCCCAACCCACCCATGCCCCATATTCCAATAACAGAGTAACACTTAGCATTACTAGATGATTCCGGGATATCCTCCCGCAACAATTTTACAATGTAATCCCTATCCTTTTCACGACCAATAACCGTGGAACCTGGCACAGAAATGGTTTTTCCTATACTGTTCATTAGAGCTCTGAGTTAAAGTATTTCCACTACTGCTCGGTAGGTTCAGTGGGGCAACAAATTCCATTCCTTCATTAACAATTTTTTCCAAATTCTCAAGGCTTCTAATGAGATATTTCTTCTCAGATGAAAATTTGGGGAGCTTGCCTATTAATTCTTAAAATTACATTTAGAAGTAGAAGGAAGAGGGAATTGACCTCCTTTTCAAGGCGCTTATACTCGATTAAACCGAGCACATGCTCAGCCTCATAGAAAGCATACTTGAAGCTTTTGAAGCCACTTCTGAAGAATCTGCCGGTGGGTGCTCTGTTGTGCAGCATCTGCCAAGATGAGCAGCTTTGGGAGGAGCGTGGTCTCGAGTTTTTCTAATTTGTCAAGGAGGATTTGCTGTCGAGACTGGAATTGTGGATCTATGCCGAGTGCATCAAAACATTTGTTTAAGAGACGGATTAGGACAG
>JAJGRW010001319.1:1742363-1807310 GCA_025461045.1 Carex parvula
TTACAACAAATTGAGTTACAACAAAGTTACAACAATCATTTTTTTCATTTTCAAAGTCCAAATCGTCGATCCAAACCGTTCAACATGATTATCTAAATAAAATGTGATTGCAGATCAAATTTTACATTTTTTTGAATTTTTTACTATTTATTAAGATGGGTACAAAATTCAATGGTCTGAATATGACTATTTTTTGTAAAATAGTTAATAAATAGTAAAAAAATTCAAAGAAAAATGTAAAATTTGATCTGCAAGCACATTTTATTGTGAAGATCATGTTGAACGGTTTGGATCGACGATTTGGACTTTGAAAATGAAAAAAATAGTTGTTGTAACTTTGTTGTAACTTGATCCCTCATCTTTTAGTATGAATATGCTAATTATATTTCAAAATAAGTAATCTATCAAATAATTTTAAAAATAAATTTAAATTTTGATTTCTTTATTTTGCTCGTCTTAAAAAAAAAAAAAAAAAAAAAAAAAAAAACTGGACCGAATTGCCAGTTCGGTCTGGCCTGTTTTTTGATTTTCTGTGGCGTTCTCAGCCAGACCGAATTGCCAATTCGGTCCAGAGAAAAAAAATCTGGCAATTCGGTTTTGATGGTTTTTGTAAATCTAGCCGCAATCATGTTGTTTATTTAAAATTGATTATTTTAATTATGGTTTTTAAAAAAAATCCTAAAAAATGTGAACATATGATGAAATAGGTGGGCTCCATTTTTAAAACAAATTTATAAAAAGGTGGGCCCACTGTAAAAAGAGAACACATATTCGTCTGGGGTGCGGTTTAAAAAAAAAAAAATTGTACCGCAGTTTGTCTCTAGAAAATGGGTTAATTGATTTTTTTTTTGAAGATGGTAAAAAAAAATAATTCGGGTTAATTAACCTCTCTGTTTTTTTTAATACGATTTATAAAAAAATTTCATAAAAATTGTTATGCATGTTATCTGTCCCGCTTTCTTTTCATAGAAATTGTTCTATTCTCCGCCTCCTTCCTAAATTTCCAGATGTTGAGCGGCGCCAGGATATCCAGTTCTCCACTGCTCTTTGCTCCCTTTCTTTTATACCTCCTTTTTACCTCTACCTGAGTGCACTTTCAAAGTCTAAACTCTAGGTACCAATTTGAAGGTGATAGACTCGTGAATTTCAAAATTCTCTTGTAATTGCTGTAAATTCTGAATTATTCATTTCTTCCTACTCGTAGGGAGTGAGTTTAAAATCTTATCGGATGGATGTCCAAATCTTCTATGCCATAGATCAATATTAATGGATTTAGCGGAAGCACAAATATAATATTTTGAGTTAAAATAATAATGTCCATTTTTGAGAAATCATTCACCAATCTTCCCGGTTACTCGGTCCTGAAATACAACATTTTTGCAAGAAAAAATTACATCACAATTTAACTCTTGTGTTAATTTTTGTACCGAAAGTAGGTTTATAGGAAAAGTTTTTAAATATAGCACGTTGTAAATATTTTTATTACAAAATCTTGTTTCACCTATGCCATTTATTAAGCCTTCATACCATTTGCTACCAAAACAAATTGTTTTTTTTTTGTCATGTCTAAATTTTTTAGAAATTTTTGATTGCTAAACATATGGTCCGTAGCTCTAATATCAATAATTATTCTATCTCATAAATTTAAATTCTTTGAGTGTGAAGAAATATTAGAAAATGAAGGGTTTTCTTTGGCTAGCAACACAGAGCTGTTGAACTATGGTCTGCAATTGATCTCCAGACCCGTTTGACCCGTTACCACCCAACCCGTCTGACCCGCCAGCGAAATGGGCTGAATCAACTTGATTGGGTCGAGTTGGGTTGTGAACCCGCCCTCTTTCTCTCCAAGCACGCGTATTGCTCCTCTCCCCTTCTTTTATGTTTCCCTCATTTCCGCCGCCTCTCCCTCCTTTCTCCTTGCCTTCCAATGCTTCGATTTGAGGTGAGGGTGGAGAAACCAACAGTTCTCCTAAGTATGTCCCTCCTTTTTACAATTTGAGCACGTCTCACTTCCCTGATTTTGGTGATTTTGAGAGTTAGGGTTATGGCCGGATTTGGGGAAACTTGATTTTTTTGGTTGCGGCGAGACTGTGGGTCTCGTGTGCCTCGTTGATTGTGACTTGTGGACCACCCGTGGCCTCTCTTCGGCTCTCCTCTTTTTAGATCATATTTTTGATTTGGGAGTATGAAGGGAGTGGAATGGTATTCATGATCTGAGCTCGTACGGCCTCATAGTTAGGGTTTAATCCCGCAAGTACTCAAATATATCATCTTTTTCTTCTCGTTTTATTATTATGGCCAAGTCAGTGGTTGGCGGCCAATACTATCGGAGCTCACCTTTTTTCTTTTGAAGAGCACCAAGGTACTCTATATGCTTTCTCGTGCCTTGCTTTTCTTGTTATATTTCTTGTTTGAGTTGATAGATAAGGGAGTAGTTATTTTCTTGCTCGTAGAAAAAGATCTGAAATGGATGGCTCCATGGAATTCATGAGCCAACTTATGATCTATTTGTTTTGAGTTTTCATCTCTTTGCTGTCTTTTTTTCGGATTCGGTTGGCAAATCTGGGTTTGCGGCTGTTGGTTCTTTGTTTCTCCTGTGATGTATTATCGCATCTCTCAACCGTTGAGCGCTCTAGATGCAGCGTTTGCCCATGAAAGAGAATTCTTGCCATTGAGCAAAGTATTTGTGAGCTTAGAGGTATTATTAGTAGCCTCGTGTTGCCCCCTCTTGAGTCATTTTGCTCTTTGCTAATTTTTCTATTATGGGTTTTTTGCTTGTTTTGTGAATACCAGTTTACTAGTATAGTATGCGGTTGTTTTTCCGGTCACAGAACTTGGTGCTCTGATACCATGTTAGTTTTTGTGAACAGAAAGATTAAAATGTGAGAGAACAATCTTTTTTCTTTCTATTTTTTCTGTTGTATTTTCTTACAAGAGAGATGAGCATTTTATATTACGTATTTCCTATTGTACCGTTGGTACTCACTAATAGTACCTAACGGTAACTCCCTATAACTCTCCTATTTACAATTTTACCCTTTTTTTCCTATTTTACAATTCTATCCTTTAATTAATCAATCATTCTCAACAGCATGTCTTGTTAGGGGCTACAGAGGTAGTAGTGCCGTAGTGCTGTTTTCTATTTACCAGCAGTATATTTGTGTCCTCAATCCCCAGGTTTAAATAGTCCCCTTGAAGCAGCTAAACTATTTAGATGAGTCATTTTAACTAATCTGTCAATGAAATTTGTCACTTCTGTATTTATTTCATAATCTTAATATATTAACTATATCAAAGAAGCTATAAAAAAAAGAAGGAAAATTTAGACTCGTACTAAATCAGTATGTGTTGAAACTTGAAACAACAGAATTCTTTTTCATTTTTTGTTTTCGTATAGATCGATGTTATAGATGTTTCAACTATTATTAAACTTTACTAAATCCTTACAAAATAAGACGTACCATATTTTAATATATCATTCTGTAGGTTCGATTGAACTTTTGTTTACAACCTAAAGTTTTTGTTGTTTGCAAAAAATATTATTTGAGTTTGTGTTTGCTTTATTGTAATCCCAATTAAGGTTGAATATATTGTGCTCAATAAATCTTTTTTTATTTTCTTTTCCTATCATATTCACTCTTGTCATTTATAGATATTGAATTATTGACTATGTATTTATTGATCTCTTGTATTTTCTGCTCCTAGAGTTATTTCTTTGAGTTATAAGAGCAACAGCTCCTACTCAGTATCAAAATTGATATACCTGTTAATTTTTTGCAGAGTTCTTCTAACTTTTTCTTCTAAGTTTTTGCAAAATATTAGAAGCTAATATATTTAATCTTTTTGTTTTAAATAACTTTTGCATGTATTTACTCGGTTATTGATGTGTACTTACCTTTACTATCTTTTATCTGATACAAGCTCAGACTGAGGTGAAATGTTATGCTTGCTTCTCTTGTGCTACTATAAATAATGAAATAATTTAGTTCTTTTAAAGATGTAATTTGCAGGGTGAAGCCTTCTTGTTAGGGTCTCGTAGATGGATTAGGTTGTAAATTTGCCTTTATCGCATGGCTCTTTTGCCTTTTGATCAATTTGCAGTTTATGCCTTTATGTTGATGTCCTATTAAAGCAATCAAGTTGTGGGAAATTAGATTAAAATTAGTTAGGATGTTTGTTCTAACAACTTTTGGTACTGAAGTTATTCTCATTTCAATGGTTTATAAATTATAGTTAATTCGTTTAGTCATCTTTCAATTAAATTGTAAAACAAAACCCAGTGTTGTACAGTTTATAGTTTAAAGCCAATAGGAACTGCATCGGAGGGATTTGCCTAATCTTTATTACTAATTGTTTAATAACCTCAAAAACCCCGGAGGAATTACAATTTATTGTTTAAACTACTTCCAGGTCTCACTGTCTTTCTCAGTCCTAACTGCCACTGCCACCGGTGATGGAGGCGGCGACTTCCTCTGGAGAAGTTCCATTACCAACTTATCCAAAGATCCATCAGCTGAGGCCCCATCACACCCCATAAACACCTCAGCCACCTCAGCTGGTGTCACCTCTACCTCTCCAAGTATCCTCTCAATTTCAGCCACGGTGTCTATCTTCCCCATTTCCACCTCATTGAGACCAAGGTAGTTCTTAACTAGCATCCGAAATGCAGCAGCACCGCAATATCCAAGCTCAATCTTCTTATCCATGCGACCGATTGCCTTAGCAAAGCCGGGTCAAGCTTATCAGGATGGTTTGTAGTGAAAATCATCAACCTCTCGCCAACGCATGATGACCATAGACCATCCACGAAATTCAATACACCAGAGAGGTTTAAAGCCTCTCGACTGTATGATGTGTTGCGGGGCCAGCCCATCATGCCTTCCCCTTGATCTTCTTCCATCTGCTTTTTCTTTCGATCTGTGAGGTCGATTGCGCAGTCAATGTCTTCTATAACAATGACCGATTTGGGGGTGGTCGACACGAGGAGACGGCGCAACTGAGAGTTGGTATGGACTGCTGTTAGTTCCAGGTCATACAAATCGAACTCGAGCAGGTTTGCTATTGCCGCAACAAGGCTGGTCTTGCCTGTGCCTGGTGGCCCGTATAAGAGGTACCTTTAAGCAACCAAGATATATTTGTTAGCCAATAATATTATCTGACTTAAAGTTTATACAAGAAGATTGAAAACAAACTTTATTTTAAAGGTCTGTACCTCATAAAATAGGTATTTGAATTCTGGAATCCAAAATAATTGTTTGATAAATAGAAAAATTGTTTATTTTACAGATGAGAAATATCAAAGGCATCACTCACTATTTTAAGGAAATGTGTATGTGAGGAATTATTGCAAGGAAAATGTAAAATTTGAAGTTTAAAGATCGTCTGAATTTGTATGAAATTCAAATATTCAGCCATGTTACTGCTAAGCACTATAAATTACATCCGAATAATTTAAATATATATAGATGGGCTATAGTGAGTTGTAAAGAGTCTTGTTTTACTTCACGCTCATATTTTGTACATTTGAAAATCCAAACATGTTATCGGAACCGCTCAACATGATCTCCATACGGAAATGTCCTCGGATACAAAATTTTACATTTTTTTTTTACTTTTTTTTTAGATAAGTAGAAAATTATTGTTTTTGGAGGGTCTAAAAACAGTGATTTTCTACATATTTCAAAAAATAGTAAAAATTTTTTTAAAAAAAAGTAAAATTTGATCTCGAAGCACATTATAATATGGAGATTATGTTGAACGGAGGTATGAACAAGAAGTAAAACAAGACTCTTACTTCACGACTTACCATAGTTCATCTCATTTAAAAAGACCTTGTGAACAATTAATTATGTACATAATTTAAAGTTCAACAAAGTTATAATAGGAGTGATGTGAGTCCATTTACCATGAAGATTACTTCATGTAAACATCTTTAAGTAACATTTGATCTGTGGACCAAATAGTAACTCAGAATTCTTATGACATAACTATCAGTAAAATATCAATTACCCGCGCTTCCACGCTCGACCAACCCGCATGTAATGATCCTTTCGGCTGACAAACCTAAGCAGATCAGAACGAATCTCCTCCCGCAAGCTCGGATCGAGTGCAAGTGTGTCAAAATTTGATGGGTGAGCGAAGGTACGGCTTGTCCAGCTTCGGTGAACTTCATCTCCCGGAAAGCTAGGGCGATTGTGTACAACTTTCTCTCCCTCGACTTGCTCTTCAGCCTCGCTGCCTCCTCAAGCACATAAGGTATATAAAAATCATGTACCAAGTTGCGGTGCTTTTGGTGAAACACAAGCATCAAGGAGCGACGGTCTGCGCCATCATCAATGCCTCGATTTCTGAAGCGGCCTGACCCTGATTCCGACCGCTCGTGCATCTGAGAGGTCCATTTCATGGGAACTCCTCTGAACGTATCATGTACGGTGTGCGAGTCAGGAAGGGAAGTGAATGGAGCGGCAGCAGTGCAGGACTTGAAGAGGCGCACAGTAGGGGAGTCAGAGAGGCAATGGGCACCAAGGTAAAGCTGTGCGGAACCATATAGGTCATTTACGCCAGCAAAGGCGTCGGTGTCTTCTATGATGATAGTGGCGGTGGGTTTGAGATAGGTGAAGATGTTGCTTAAGAAATTCTTTGCAAATATGCGAATCTCGACAGGGATGTAAGATGATAAAGTGTTGAGGAGCATGAGCGTGGCGAAGAGAGAGCTCGCTGATCGCCAGTCTAGGAGCAGCTCCATTGCTGTCTTCATCGATGGATTGAACATAGTTTTGGTGTTTACAGTTTTTGACAGAGGGGGACTAGGGGGGCTGGATTTATATACACGAGACCTGTGGATACTCAATTCTGTTCGTCGTTTCATCTGTCCCTTTTGTGTTCACTTTCTATTGGTTCCTTTTTGGTACGGCCATGTGCTGGGCAAGTGGGGCACGAAATGACGTGTTAATTAATGCTAATTGGCAGGGGATTTGTCGCTTCATAGTCTTTTCTGCTGTCATTTGTTATTATTTAATAATAATTAGTGGCGGAATCAGAAATGATCGGTAGGAGGGCCTAACTAATTTATCTCAAAATATCAGTTTTAGTTTCATGTTACACGATTTTTTTTTTGAGAAAAAATATGGGTCAAGCCCATATTTAATTCCATTTAATGGTAAAAAATTACAAAAGGTTTGTAATAATATTAAAACACAATAGATGTAGAAGCTCAAACAGTTGAGCTAGTACATATAAATATCGAAAGAAACAGAAGAAAAATGAAAACTAGAAAACAGAAAGGAAAATGAAAACTGGGAAATTTATGGAACAGGCCCCTGGTTCTTCTCTTCACTGTACCAGTCCAATACCCGTTATGTATCTTCTTTGCAGTGGGATACCTCCAGTCCGATTGTCTCTGCTGCACTAGAATAGAAAAGCCGATTAATGCAATTCAGTCCCTGTGTCTTTTCCATATTGCCATTCACTAAATTTTCATCGTTGAGTATCGGTATTGAACTATCACTTGATCCAGCAGCTCATCCACTGTGGCATTTGAATCTCTGAAAATTCTCGCACATCGTTCTCTCCAAATTACGAACTGTGCTATGAGGGACAAGGATCTTTCTTTATCAGCAGTTGCCGTGCTCAGCAATGCTGTCATTGATGGCCTTCTTATCTGAAAAACTAGCTCTATTCTCTAATATAACTGTGTACTGAACTGGCACTGATCTAACATATGTGATACTGACTCAGAGGCCGATTTGCACAACACACACCTATTCGGCAGCTGCCATCCCCTCTTTCTCAAATTATCTAGTGTCAAAATTCTGTTTAATGTCGCCAACCACCCGAAAACCTTGAATCTCGGTGGTGCCTTAATAGACCAGATTCTATGAGAATTGTTTGTGATACGGGGGAAGTCCTTCATTGCAAAGTATGCCGTCTTTACCGAGAAAATCCCAGTAGAGCCCCATTTCCAAATAATTTCATCTCGTGTGTTGGCATCTAAATGGAATTGTAACTCTCCCTGCAAGGTTTGTAACTGTGATTGTGCCATCTCTGATAATGGGTTTTTGACTAACCGACCCCTACTCATATCCTGTGTTGCATCACACAAATTGACAGCTTTGTTTTCTGCATATGTGTATAAAATCTGAAACCTGCTCTTGAGTATACCACAGCCCCAATCATGTCCCCAGAAGCTTATTGTTGACCCGTTTCCTGGGATCCTGGTCATTGATATACACCAGAAAGACTGCACCCTTTTTTTCCAGTTTGCCAAATAGTTCTGTGGCCGGCATCAAATTTTCAGTTAGGCCCATTTGCCGTAACAATGGTTTCCACATATTTTCCTGTGGCCTTGTCCAGTGCCAGTAAAATTTCAGCAGGAGTGCCCTATTGAATGTCTTTATATCCATAACTCCCAATCCCCCAAGTTTTTTAGGAGTACAAACTATTGGCCAATTGACTAAGCTCATTTTTTTGTTCTCTGTTGTGACGCCATGCCATAAGAATTTCCTTCGAATTTTGTCGATGTCCTTTCTTACCCAACTAGGCAATAAGAAACAAGACATGAAATAAACCGGCAAAGCCGATAGCACCGCGTTCAATAGCACTAACCTTCCCGCTATGGATAAGTGCTTGGCTGTCCATCCCACTAGCCGTTTGTTGAACCTTTGAATTAACGGTAGATATGCTGTTTTCTTGAGTTCCTTGTTAGATAATGGCAGCCCCAGATATGTAATTGGAAAGGCTCCCAATTGACAGCCTAAGATGCTCACAAGCCTCCCCGCTAACTGCTCATCCTCTTGAGTCAGAATTAGTTCTGATTTCTGCATGTTAACCGCTAACCCTGATATCTCTTCAAATACAATTAGGCTGATCTTTAACATCTGAAGCTGCTGCTCCTCTGGCTTCACAATAAACAACGCATCATCCGCGTATAATAAGACCGGTTTCATGTCTGGGAAAGGAAGGCGAATTGCTCATGTTGCCGTGAGTTTATTGAACCACCTTGTTATGAAATCCATGGCCACTATGAACAAGAACGGTGAGAACGGATCCCCTTGCCGTACTCCCCTTCTCAGTTTAATTGTTTTCCCCAACGACCCATTGACAATAACTTGAGAAGAGCCATTCAACACTGAGTGTTGTACCCACTGCACAAAGCTGTCAGGAAACCCTAATTCTCTCAAAATTGACAAAAGGAACTCCCATCCTAGTGTGTCAAATGCCTTGTGGATATCCGCTTTGAAAATTGCAAGCGGGATTTTACGAAGTGTGACATGTTTCAGAAGTTGCTGAGCATATATGAATCCTTCTGTGATATTTCTACCTTTGATGAACCCGGTTTGTGTGCAATCCACGAGCTCGGGGATGTTGCCTTGAACCCTATTGGCCAACATCTTTGAAAAAAAAATTTGAATGCTATGCAGCAGACTAATAGGTCTATAGTCAGCCGGAGTGTTGGCGTTCTCTTTCTTTGGAATTAGAGCAATATACGAGGTGTTAAGAGGGTGTAGAGGTACAGCTTGTCTCATAACCGTGTCTAGCACAGCTTTTATATCCGGTACCAAAACATGCATGAATTTCTTGTAAAATTCCCCGGTGAACCCGTCCGGACCGGGACTCTTGTTATTTGGCCAGCGATTTATTACCTCTTGTATCTCTTCAGTTTCAATTGCTCTTTCCAAGTGCCTAAGATCGTGTCTCTGGTCATATAAATTGGTCCAACAAATATGGGGCATCTGTTTGGAGGCCGCCCCCATTAAAGCTACAAAGTGCTGAAAAAATGCTTCATTTTTTGCCCTCTGATCTGAATGCATGCTACCTTGAAATTCCACCTGCGGTATATTGTTGTAGTTTTTGTTGCCCGATGCTTTTGCATGAAAGAATCGAGTTCCCTTGTCCCCTTGTAATTCCCAATTTATTTTAGATCGTTGCCTCCACATGTCTTCCTCAATTACCGATAGCTCGGTATACCTCTTTTTAATCAATGCCGTGATAAACCTTTCTAGTTGAGTCACACACCTTTGCTCTTTGACCTTATCGATCCATCCCAGGTGGTTTCTGCAAATCTCTACCTGCTGCTTAATTACTCCCACATTATGTGCCGCCCATTGCTTGATTTCTCTCTGTAAATTCTGCAATTTGAGATGGAGCTGCAGCGGTGTATGAGCTAGCTGTATTGAAGACCATGCCTGTAACACCACCTTTTCTAAGTCCGGAAACCTTAGCCAAAGATTTTCGAACCTAAAAAATTTAGTCTTTTTGAATCCAGCTCTTGAGATCAGCATTATTGGGCAGTGGTCAGATGATGAGTTTGGAAGGGCTTTTTGTAGCGAGTTTGGAAATTTAAGGTTCCAATCCGTTGAAATTAAAAACCGATCTAACCTTGCCATTGTGGGATTTTGTCTTTCATTTGACCATGTAAAATTTCGCCCATGTAGAGTGAGATTCAATAATCCAAGTGATGATATGAATTGTGAGAATTGCAAAGGTGTTCTCCAATCTGTAGGAGTGGTATTGCGATCTTCCGGGTCCACCGTAATGTTAAAATCACCACACAAGATCCAAGGTGTGTTATCCACCGGTTTTAGGTTTCGGATTTCCGTTAGGAACTCTTGTCGATAAGTCGGTGTTGATGGGCCATATACTGTAGTTATCCAAAATTTCTGATTATTAACCTGACTTTTGAGCAATACTGATACAGAGAAGGTGCTGATGCTATGTTGCACTTCTTCAAATAACCGGGATGCCCAAGCAAGAACTATTCCCCCTCAGGTCCCTTGCGCATTTAATATCCGTTTCTCATCAAATCTGTTTCCACAAATTTCTCTAAAGCACCCATCATCTATATTTGTCATTTTAGTCTCTTGAAGGCAAACAACATTCGGCTTCTCCACCAATATTGTTTGCCTAACCGCTAATCGCTTCGGCCTTTCATTCAACCCGCGTACGTTCCAAGTAATGAATTTAATGTTTGCTTGGTAATTCATTGACACAATTGAGACAGCACGAGTCATAATAGAATTGAAATGCATATATTTGGATTAGAGACGGTACAACACTGGCACTAAGCCAAACGTCTCTTTTGATACAACTTTCCACCCCTTGGGACTCCATTCCTGGGCCGACTTTCTCTCTAAATATTGCCAAAACAAAACACAAAAACCGGGCTATACCCGTGTAATAAAAGCTGAAACCACTAATCATAAAAGCAAATAGTACTACTAAATAGTCGGATCCGATCCGATTAGAGCTCCGAGTCCACAGGGACCCGACTTTCTTGTCCTTCGAGTATTGCCGCAATCTGTTGCTGTAAGTTGTCAGAGCACTCGATGCCCGCCGTGTAAACCAAGGCCTCTGCCTGCGACTTGGATAGTGGGTTCATTGAGTTGAGATATTCCAGTTTAGGCTTCTGCGGCTTAGTGTTGGCTGCTCGAGTGTTGCGGTGATTGGCTTTGCTTGCTTCGTATCCTTGCACCGCTCTTGCTCTATCCAATAGCGTGATGAATGGTCCATCCCTTTTTTCTTTTAACCGGGGACTTCTTCTTACCCTTGCTGAGCTGCTGTCCTGCTGGCCTTGTTCGGTTTGATTCTCAAAACCAGGAGGTGGGCTTTGGTTCTCGGTTTCTAACAGATATGGCTCAAAGGTTGGGGACGGCCTCTGAAGACTTTCCTTGGGATCGGCCTGCAATGAGAGACCCAAATCCGAAGCTGATGGGCTTAGAGGTGTTTGCTCTATTTCTGTTTCGCAGGCCGCAGCTAATTCTGATCCGTAGGCCGCAGCTAATTCAGATTCTTGAGTTGCAATAGGTGCTGGGCTGATTGCTGGGCCGTAGGCAGCGATAGGTGCTGGGCTGATTTCTGGGCCGTAGGCATCAGCAGGTGTTGGTGGGCCGTAGGCATCTTCAGTTGCTGGACAGGAAGCAATGAGTTTTGGGCCATGTGCAGCGGTTTCCCATAGAATATTGTTTGGTTCTGGGCCATAGAATGCATCGGTTATGCTGGGTCCGAAATAAAATTTCCCCTCTGGTGCTGTGGAGGGTACTTGCTGCTGACTTGGGCAGATAGCTTTCTGCTCCATTCCTTATCCCACGTTAGTATCATTAATGCCTGACGGCTCCCCATCCCATCGAATTAATTTTTTGAACCTCATGGCTACACTAGCAGGGAGCTCAGGAGTTGATGTTAAGATAGGCCATTTAATACCGAGTTGACTTAGCCCTGCCTGCATGCTCTGCAAAGTAGACAGTACCTGGCAAACCATGCCGTTAGAAAATGAAATATGTAGAATGTCTCCCTGCATTCGTACCACTGCCTTGATTGTACTAACTGGATTTGCTGTGGCCTTCTTCAGTGTGGTAATGCATGTGGGTGCAGCAACCTTCTTCCTCCATATTTTATTTATCTTTTTTGGCCCCACCCCCGGCTTCTGTACCGGCTTCTGTACTTGCTTCCAGCGCTGGTTGACCCGACCTTTGTTGATTACCTCTACCCAGCGCCGGTTATGAGGTCCGGACCCTCTGTTCGATGCCTCGCTGCTGTCACCGGATGTGGGAGAGGACCTTCGTGTTGCCTGTTGGTATGGGTGATGGCGCGCTACCTGGTGTCGCTCCTAGTATTGGCGCCTCTGCGGCGGGTGCGGCGGCGGCGGAAAATATCCTGGTTGTTGCGCCCTTGAGTCCATCACTTGCACTTTGACCCGCTTAGTATACTCTCCTTCTCTGACCCGTAAATACTTAGGGATCGTGCGCGGGTGCTGTGAGGCTATCAACAATGTAATATTGTCGAACTGGTTTGCTCCCAAACCGTAAGGCATTGTTTCTTTGATAGTTCCCAGTCGTGCAGTGATACTAGTTAGTGCTTCAGCATTCCAGAACTGAAATGGTAACTTGTGCAGTCTGATCCATCTGGTGACTCGGTGGCTGAAAGGCCATGCCAAGTGTTGCCTCCCATGCTACTAACCTGAACTGTACCCCTAGTCTCGATATGTCGTATGGTCCCACCTGCACCACTGTGTCCCGTATTAACGCATCACGGCATACCAAGAGAAAGGGTTTATTATCTTCTAGTAGAACTCGGTAAAGTGCAGGCGTGCCCCCGTGTGTTGCTGTCAATGTGCGTTGGATCTCCTCCGAGAGGTTCATGTTTGGCTCCCCTTCAGTCACATTAATGTAGGCCGCCCTGTCGAGGTAGCCATTGACTGGGCTCAGGGTTGTGTACGCAGGCATGAAGACATCCTCTTCATTCTGCCTTTCTTCTAGAAACATATCACCCATTGTTGTGCTCCCACTTGTTTTTTGAGCGTAGGTTGTGGTAGGTTGACCTCTTGAGTGGTTTGTGGGTTTGAGCTTAGGTGCCTCAAGTTTTATAGTGGTATAGCACTTGGCAGCCGTATGGCCACATTTAAAGCATTTGAAGCATTTAAGAGGTTCTCTGCACTGTGCTTGTTTGTGATCAGGGGAAAAGCACCGAAAGCACTTTCTTGCCTTGAACATTCTTGTATAAGCCTGTTCCACCTCTGTAGAGTAGAACTGTGTCACTTTTCTGACCATCGGAATTCTTTTCTTCCACCTTGGTACTACCGTTTGCCATTCTCCATCCTTCTGTTGTGTTTGTTCAAGCTGTTGTTCTGGCTGTGGCTTGTTGTACGTCTCCTTGGTGTATGCGTGCCCTACATGATACTCCCTGGGCGTCCCACCTGCAGAGAAGTCATCCATGACGTCTCGCGGTGGTTCCTTCATTGCTGCGTTGAATATGTCGAGTAGAGTCTGTGCCGTCCCCGGGGTTGCGGCTCTGCGTGTGTGGTTAGTCGCCTCTCCATAGTTGTGGTTGGGTTGCGTCGCCAGTCGCCTCTCCATGGTTTTTCATGTTACACGATTAAATGAAGCAATATCGGTAGGGGGGCCTAACTATAAACGTTGAAGCAATTTTCACTTAATTTGTTATATCAGTGTTCTAAAATGCAGCCTCATACACTATACTGTGCTTAACTAGGCGCTCGACCACTAGGCAAACCACATATATGAATCAACAGAGAAATTAACATATTTAAAACTACATTTTAAATAGTTATGTTATATATGTTGCCACACCAGCATAGGATCTCAAAAATTACATTTTCAGTTACTGGTAGCAGCTTTTGAGTTTACTGTATCGATAAGGTCAAGAAGAATTTGGGCAATTATTGATAAGCATGTAATTTGGGCAATTAACTTAGACAATAGATAATTCTTTACCTTAGTTTCTCAAATCGAAGAATTGATCTCTTTCCTGTGATTCTCTAGGACCAGCGACGAAGTTCGCTTCGACAACTGGCTTCACACTTGGGGAAGACAAGCGGGGTGCGGGGTGCCAGAGGGGTGTGGAGAGGGTTGGAGTCTCGGAGAGGAAGACAAGTGGGGATTCAGTGGGTCGGAGTCTCGGAGAGGAAGACAAGCGGGGCTTCAATGGGTCTGACCGTCAGAGTCTCGGAGAGGAAGCCAAGCGGGAGTGCGCAGAGGAAACAGAAGGGGTGCTGATTTCTTTTTTGTATTATAGGGGTATGCATTATGTTTCTGGGCCAAGGGGGGGCCAAGGCCCAGGCTGACCTAGGCCTTGGTTCCGCCCCTGATAATAATAATAATCATTATTATTATTGCTATCAATTCTTCTCTCACAATATGGGTTTCAATTTCATTTCATAATCAGACAAAATATAATCAAAAGAAAACACTCAAAATTGGATAGTTTGAGCATGCTTTTGGTTCGATTGCTATCAACTGTCCGGTTCAAAAAGACTTTCCAGATTTACTGAGCGACTAACTAAATTGAATCGTTTTATATGTGAGAAAGAGAGGCCGGACTAGGCAACCGAGGCACTACGGCTAAATCATGCAAAATTGATCAATTTTCAAATTAATTTACTCACCTTGATTTGCGTAATATAGATTAATTGTTCTACTTGAATTAATCATGTCCACAGACCACAGATACGCAGTTCCTTTCATCCTTGATGAGGATTTTATTAAGAGCATGCCTAATGAACATTTTAAAGTTCTGTTTTGACCGGGAAACACAAGTGCCCGTTAAATGTTTCTAGCGCACTATATATATTCTTTTTCTCTTTTTTAATTTGCAGGCGAAAGCCTACCTAATACCTATATTTAATTAAGGTATGTTGTATGAAAAGAAAGCCTACCTAATACCTATATTTAATTAAGTTATGTTGTATGAAATCGAATGTTAACAGATGCAGCACGGGTACCGAGGTGGAATCTTATAATGATATTCCACGTGTCGTAATGTAAGCGGTGATACTGATACAGAGAGTTTAGAGTATGTTAATTAATAAAAAGCAATCAAGCTTCAGGGATTCTTTCAGAAGAAGTTGTAATTAAATCCAAACAACTAGATTTTCGGAATTGCGGCAAAGCGTCCAATCAACAGCTTTAAAATTCAAGCAGGTAGAATAATGTTCTTTCAGTTATAAGTTTTCATTATTGTTAATCATTGCCAACATATATAATATTATCATATCTGACTTCGGCACGGGCGAGACAAAGATGTGGCTTCTTTCGTTTTCGTTAAATTAATTATTGCGCTATGGTCTGTAATCACTAATCAGGATCTATAAAGAAAGTATGACAACGAATCTATTGGCACTTGATGGAAGCTTTCCATATATGCTATTACGTCAAACGTGTCTCTTCTTTTGATTGATAATTGGCATCTTAAACGGGCCCATATCTGCACCTATTCAGGCCCACACAGCACGATTTGTGCTATTAAAGTTCCAAATTCCAAATCGGCCATTTACAACGAGGAAGTCTACTTCCTAAATTAAGCCACCACCAAATCTGGGAAATGTCAATGTCGCTATCATTTGTCAGCCATCTCCAATATTATAACACATCTATGTTTATGCCTACGGTCTGCCTGTGATAAAAAAAAAAAAAAAAAATTGTTTAAGGCCAGAGCACGGCGAGAATTTTTTATCCGTAAAAATTATTAAAGAACAAGAGCGAGAGAGAATTAAAAAGAGTACTCCACTTGTTACACTTGTAAGTGTAACTAGTTTGAATTGGATATGATTTGAATTCCTCCCATTCAAAATGAAATGGAGCCTATGTTGATCTATCAAAATATCATAGTTGTTACGGATTAAAAGAAGTAAGAAAAATTTGGATCAGGATCATTGTTTCCGATCAGAAATAATGTCTCCGATCTTTACATAAATGTTGTAGCTGAGGTACTTTTTTTATTTTATTTTCTCTTATTTTTTTTAATAATTTTTATGAATAAAAAATTCTCGAGCATGACACCACACACATGATTACTGACGGCACAACACACTATATGAACTTGTGTGGCGTGTCCAAAATCGGACAAAAGGGAGGAAAAAATAAAATTTTGCAAAATATTATTTCAAGTTCAAATTTCTCTGTCATAATTTTATTTGACTTTTGTTTCTCTGTTTTTGAATTTTTTTTCAGATTTTATTTTTCATTTGTATTACTATATTTAACGTTCACTACAGCAATCATACCCATCAGCGACCGGCCAAATCGGTCGCTGATGGGATTTTCGCCGGTCGCGGATGGGTCCACCGGTCGCTAATGACCTAAATCGGTAGCAGATGACCCGGACGCAGTTGCTTCGTCGCTGATGACCACCCCGCTGACGTCACCGGTCGCGATAACCCCTTTAGCGACCGATTGGTTCTGTCGCTGATGCTATGTGGTGGCGTGGTGGAAGACCATCAGAGACCAGCCAATCGGTCTCTGATGTCCCAGTATCGGTCGCAGAAGCATGATTTTTTTTTTTTGGTTTTTTTTTTCCCCCAATTGGTACGAAACGTACCAAGCACCAAGCAATTTAAAAGGAATTTAAATATACAATTCACAAGCAATTCAAATATACAATTCACAAGCAATTCACATGCATTCCTTCAAAAACATGAAATTACCGAGCATAACTCCGCAAAAATTGTATAACAATCATATTGCACCTTTGCAGTTCCGAACTTTACACGGAAGACAACAAGAAAACAAGAAAATGACATATTACAAGAGAATATATTAACCTATCTAGTCCTCCCTCCGTCAAGCTTTTGTTTTTTAATTGCTTGATTCTTCTGTGCAATATCACGGGCAGCAGGGTTATTTCATTTTGCGACCTAATCAATCAAAGAATTACATCAAGTTTCAATTAAAATCAAATTTTATACCAAATTTCAATTATAACTTCAAGATAATTTAGGGATAATAATTAAGACTCCGTTAAAATGAAATTCATTATTAATTAAGAGGCCATTACCATGCAATTCTAGTCGAGACCTTTGCATCCTCTTCCCCATTTACATAGTTTGTCAAAAACAGTGAATTTACAAAGGTGAAAATCCTTGAGCAACTATGAAGGTCAACAAACCCCTTTTATATACTTATTTTGCCCTTAGTTCTTTTTATTTTACTATAAATCATTGGATTATAACTACTGTATAGGTTTATATATAGAATAAACCAAATAAGTGGACCAAGTGGTTATGACTTATAATCACCCAAAGATGCATTGAATGATAAGATGTACCTGACCAAAACAGAATTGCATGGTAATGGGGAAGAGGATGCCATATATTGATTTCATTTCAACAGATGCAATTCTAGTCGAGACCTTTGCATCCTCTTCTCCATTTATCTATATATCAAGCAATATATTGATTAAAAAGTTTTCAGTGTTGCCATAAATTGATTAAAAATTTATCAAGCAATATATTGATTAAAAATTTATCTATAACTGATACCAAATTAATTAAAAAGTTTTCAGTGTTGCCATATATTGAACAATTTTTTTTTTTTTCCAAAATTCAAGGAGGTTGCCTAGATTTTTCAAAGGATTTATATCAAATTGACCAAAGAACAATTTAAAAACAAACAGAGAGGTGACCTGGACCGGAAGAGAGTTAACAAAGAAAAGAAATTCTTCTCCCCCACAAAGGATTTCTTGAACTAGGCACCAGAGAGCTGTAAAATCACCAGATGAATTACACATTTCAGTAAATGCATCAAATTATTTGGGATTAAAACTGGCCAGCACCGAGCACTCTTATTTTGAAAGGATCAGAGACGCTTCTTTACCTTGCTAAAGCACAGAGCACCGAGCACTCTTATTATGAATTACGATATGGACAAGAAAGCACTTTAAAAGCAGAGATCCGAGATCATACCTGAATCTTTTCATCTAAAGGAGCAATGGCTCTTGTCGGATTAAGAGGCGACGAGTTCGTACCCAAGAAGAACAGCATAGCTAACAAAACCAGTGCCACTGAAATGGAGAAAGAGAGAGAGAAAGAGAGTGCACCTGAGCAAGAGAAGAGAGACTCGACCAGTGGGGTCGGGCGGTGCGGCGCGGCGTGGCAGAGGGGTCGGGCGGCCAAGAGGTCGCGCGGTGTTTTTTTGGCTAAACCTAGAAATGGCGGGTCGGGCGGCAGAGAAAAAGACTTGGCGGGTTTTTGAAAGGGCACCCTTCAGCGACCGGGCAAAATCGGTTCTGAAGGGTATAAGCGCCGGTCGCTGAAGGGTTCGTCACCAAAACAATTAAATTTTTATTTTTTTATTTTTTTATGAGGTCTTCAGAGACCGGCGACCTTACCGGTCGCTGATGCCGGTCGCTGAAGACTGATTTTGTTGTTGTGGTTGTGATTAAAAAATAACAAAGAGACCAGAACGTGCCTACAAGCACGATGTGCTGGTACGTACCATGTTTTTATAAGTGTGTGTCTGATTTCTGCACTTTTTGACATGATATGACATTTTTAATTCGTAAAATATGCTTACACGATAATGATACATCTGATAGATATTCAGACTAATATGTCACGACACGACACGACACACAAACATGACGCATTGTATTGAAGTCAGTCAAGCGCACGTGGCGCCCTATCCATTGCAAATTTGGGTATGTTTGGATGTACTAAAAATAGAAGCTATTTGAGAATAGAGTTATTCGGAATAGCAATGTGCACACAAATAATATTTTTTTACTATTCGGAATAGCTAGAACAATTGTTATTCTCTATTCTTTATAAATTTTGAAATAACTACTATTTGAAAGTATTAAGAAAGATAAAATATTTTATTTTCAGATTTATACCAACACAATCCTGAAATGATAAAGTTGATGCTACTAATTTAAAAATCACTAATTTTCTTTATTCTCATATATTAATTTTAAATTTTATTATTCTAGCTATTTTAACTTCAACGAACTGATTCTTAATAATTGAGAGTTAAAAAACATCTCTGTCCAATCAATCACCGGAGTGGCCTGCTAAATAAAATTCCGGGAGACAGTGCCAGCTGGAATTGCCTAGATAATTGAGTAGCAATTTCATAATAGGTACTTTCCTTTTATTCAGTGCTCATTGGTCAAAACTTAAGTCATGAGACCAGGCTTTATATTCCTTCTTTCTATTTGTTTATTCATTATTATTATTATTATTATTATTATCGGACAATGTTATCACGTTGTGAAGGTCTTCAAATTTTTAATTGAAGAGAGATCAAGTTACAACAAATTTGAGTTATAACAAAGTTATAATAATAATTTTTTTCATTTTCAAAGTCTAAATCGTCGATCTAAACTGTTCAACATGATTATCTAAATAAAATGTGCTTGCAGATCAAATTTACATTTTTTTGAATTTTTTTACTATTTATTAAGATGGGTACAAATTTTAATAGTCTGAATATGACTATTTTTTGTAAAATACTTAATAAATAATAAAAAATTTCAAAAAAATTTAAAATTTGATCTGCAAGCACATTTTATTGTGGAGATCATGTTGAACGGTTTGGATCGACGATTTGGACTTTCAAAATGAAAAAAATAGTTGCTGTAACTCAAATTTGTTGTAACTTGATCCCTCCTCTTTTTAGTTTATAATTAGAGTAGAACTAGGGTGTTCTTAATTTCACCAAACATCTTTGCAAACTCAACTATAAAATCTATTGAATTGGCTTTAAATGACGAATTTGAATCGTTGAAATCCATCTACTTTACAAGTGATGTGTCTACATGCAAAAAATTTAAATTCTCAAACTAATTTTGTATAGAGTCAAGTAGTAAAAAATGTTCAAAAAATGAATGCATTAAAATTAATTTACAAACCTTCTAATTTTGACCGCTTTAGTTTATACTAAATTAATTTAAAAGTTTAAAATTTTTGCATGTAGACATATCACTCTTAAAGTAGACGGGTTTCAACGGTTCGGATTCATCATTTGAAGTAAATCCAATAAGTTCTCGAGTTGAGTTCAAAAAAAAAAAAACTTGATCAACTTAAAAAACACCCTTCTTATAATTATTAGGTCTTTTAATTTTAATAATCACTTTTTTTTCAACTATATAATTTGTCACAATCACTCACCTAACAATCAATTCAATAAAATTGAGTGATTAATATTAAATACAATATGATGAAATATAGTCTTAAATAGCTACATTATAATATTTAAAATTTTGTAATTTTATGACTTTTTATTTGCGAAAAAGATAAATATATTTTTTCAAAGTTGTATTGCAATTGTGAAAAAGATAATTTTAGACAGCTGTATTGCAATTGTGTATTCACGAAAAGGTGAATTTTTTCGTCTTTAATTTTTAATATATGCTTTATATTATTTTTATAAGATAGATACATTTTCGTAAGCTACTAAAAATCTAATTGGTTTAGCCATTCAGAGTCGTAGTCGGAGGGATTGGAGTTTCTAGGGAAAATTTCCCATGTGCCCATGAAAACTTTCAAAAAAGCCAATTTACTAATAAAAACATCATAATATTCAGTGTTCTAAATAGCGCGCTATAGCATTTTTGGACCCTAAACACTAAGCTATAGTATCAAAATGCGCTAATTGAGCTACGGCCACTATAGCACTATCAAAATGAGCTTGATCACTTCCAACCCCTTATTCCCAATATATTGGCGCCATGCGCAACACCTTTGAGTGCCACTAATAGCTACAAAAAAATTTATTAGGTCAAAAATTTGCAAACCAGTCAATTAATAAAAATGTATGGTTTTAGATACATTACCGCGCTAGCCCAACGACTACTGTTGGGGGTGTAACTCTCATGCCTGACATCAATCCGATCGCGGAGGTAGGCACCGTAGTCGCCCTCTAATAAACAGATGCCATGCCAAACCCGCAAGAACCAAGATTGATATCTCAATCTCGGATGTCCCTGGGTCTGTGTAACCTCATCTGGTATCTGCCACATCTCTTCCAATCCTGGATGCTCTGCAAGCTGATAATGCTCAGTCCAGAACAGACTCCAGTCTCTGCCCGATGCTGTGTGGTTAGTCTTGTAAGGAACATATTAGTTGTAATACAAATGTAACAAGTAATATGGTGATATGAAATAATAGAATATAAGACTTACTGGTATAGCCTCTAAGACCTCAGCAAATCTGAATCTACGGGAATTAATGGCACCTGCCCGAACTGATGGAGGACCCGACCTAGATAATGATGCTCCACAATCTAGAAGCAGACTAGCAGTCCCTTGTACCACCAGCTATCCCGCTGAACCAGTGTAACCTCTGGCAATCTCTGACTCTTGTACAACGCATTATGTATGGAGTCCAGACAACCTGCTCTAGAACTAGACTCTACAGCTGTCCTGAGACCGGTATAATACCCAAGGGACATCCGTGGCCCTGATCAACCAACGTAGTTGTGGGTACCGTGCCATTTCTTGCCGTATGCATGGCATCTAGGAATATCTAGTTGTCCCCAATGGCAGCTGTGACCATGACCAATGCAGCAGCAATAAAATCGGCCAATATATTTGCTTCACCTCCTTCTGTATTTTTAAGAATGTTAGCTGTCAAGGTCTTTAGCTTGATTGAGAAAAAAATTAAATAAGAAAAGAGCTAGAGACTTACCTTACAAGCATTGCAAAGGCTATGGTACAGGTGGGCTAGGACAACCCCACCCCAATTGTACCTCGATGGCCTGTCAAGGTCCTCCAGCAGCGGCAGATACATCATCGGGACGACATCACCGCTGAAATCAGCAAACATGACAGATTTAAAGAGGTTCATTACGTATCCCCATGTATATCTGCGATGCAAAGTAGATAATAAAAAATCTAATAAATTAGAAATATCAACATTTAATAGAAAGAGTTTACAAGTATTACCGTTGAATCTCCTCGGAGGTGGAATCTGTAGTCAGACCGGCGCTGAAGTGCTGTCGCAACTTGGTCATCTATATATGGTAATTAGATGTCCCACCATGCCCCTTAACTCGCTTGGATCAGCTCCCAACAATGAGTCGATGTACTTAGAAAAATAAGTACCGTTAGATACACCACTGACGGGTGTACCACTAATAGGTAAACCCCATAAGCACTGACATCCTGAAGTGTCAACGTCATCTCTCCAAATGGTAAGTGAAACGTATGGGTCGTGGGACGTCATCGCTCCTCTAGTCCTGCAATGAGAGATACGTTGATGATGTCACTCCCACTCTGCATATAGCAATTTTGTATAACTCCAGGTTGATAAGATACGGGTCTATCATCTTGTAGTATCGCATATGAATGCGCTGAAGCTTGACATCCAATCATCGTGTCATGCGTTTAAAAAAGGAATCCACAGTATATTATAAAGTTAACACACCTAAATTTAAACTTTAAAATTAAACCAAAAAAATAAAGTACCACGCGAGATGAGACTCGGCGATCACTATGTGGCATCCATAGAAGAGGACTGAAATGCTCCGTGCTATCAATGGCGATCGGCTCATCATCAGCAACTGGTACCAGCTAAGGTCGAGTCCTAGACAGTCCTCTAGCCATTCTAATTTCATAATAATTGACGGTAAATATAAGATGATTCTTATGCTAAATTACGCTAATTATACTAAAATATACCAACATATGCTAAATTATGCTAAATAGGCTAAATTAGGTTAAAATTTGCTAAATTAGGCTAAAATGTGCTAATTATGCTAATTATGCTAAGTTAGGCTAAATTATGCTAATTATGCTAAAATATACTAAATAATTATGCTATATTAAAGTAAATTATGCTAAATTATGCTAAATTAATGTAAATTAAACATATACTAAATTATGTTTAATATGCTAAATTATGCTAAAATATGCTAAATTATGCTAAAATATGCTAACTTATGTTAAAATGTGCTAATTATGTTAAATTAAGCTAATTAAACTGAAATATACTAAAATGTACTAAATTAAGCTAATTAAACTAAAATATGCTAAATTATGCTAAAATTTGCTAATTATGATAAATTATGCAAAAATTTGCTAATTATGCTAAAGTAAGCTAAAATATGCTAAATTATGCGAAAATTTGCTAATTATGCTAAATTATGCTAAAATTTGCTAATTATGCTAAAGTAAGCTAAAATATGCTAAATTATGCTAAGTTGACTAATTAAAACTAAAATATACTAAATATGCTAAAATATACTTAATTAAGCTAATTAAACTAATTAAAACTAAAATATACTAATTTGGGTACATTTCTAACAAATTCTATCAATTTACAACCATTAAACTAAAATATACTTAATTAAAACTAATTAAACTAATTAAACTTAATTAGCACAAATTAAAACTAATTGAGAACTAAATTATTCTAATTTTGATACATTTCTAACAAATTCTATGAATTTACAATCATTTAGGACTTCAAATAAATTAAAAAAATAAAGCGACTTACTTGCAAATGTGAGAAGATGAAGAGAAAGTGAGAAGAGAGTGTGTTAATTTTGTGAGAATGAGGTTTTGAAAAAAAAGAAGAAACCCCTGCCATTGTTTTATAAATACCCGGGCTTGTCATTTTTGACCGGTTGGAATTTAAATTGTAACCGACCATTTTTTGGTCGATTGAAAAAAAAATTAGAACCGGTCGTTTTTTGGCCGGTTTGGGTATTTTTAAAAATATCCAGCTAAGCTGGGTATAATTAATAATTTGTACTTAATTATGGATATTAATAAAAAAGTCAGTGATTTTTGTCTTGAGAGAAAGAGAGAGAGAGAGAGAGAGCAAAAAAAGAGAGGGAGGGAGAGGAAGATTAATTGATTGAAATGCGTGAGATACGAGACAAATAAAGACGGAGAAGATGGTATAAATTTTTGGAGAGGAAGTGCCAGATATATGTTGAGAAATATAAAACGAACGAGAGAAGAGGAAGGTAATGAAATCTTATGATTTATTAATCAAATGAAGATCGTAAATTTTATTTACCACCTTGTTGTAAAGCAGATTTCATTAATTCACTCGCTGGAATGTGGAGCTAACTCAAAAATTTATTAAAATTTTGAAGGCAAAAAAGTTGAAAAAACAAGTTAACCCATAAATTATTAGTGTCTTGGTGTCCAAAAGTTGGTAGATCCAATAACTTATGAATAAAATAAGCTAATCCGTGAGTGTAAAGTTAGTAAATTTGACCGAGTACGAAACAGTATTTAACTCTGTTATTGAACAAAACAACCAACTCAGCGCAATAGCGCGAACTCCAGATTCGATTTCTATAAAAAAAAATATAAGAGATGTCAAAATACCTTACCTTTTAATAATAAAAAAACTTTGTTATCGAACAAGCTCCGACGGGGATCCAAGGAGAATGAAGTGCAGCCGTTTGGACTGTACAATATGGAGCTAGGCCCATCATGCCGCTGGACATTCAATTTCATCTTTTCCCAACATATAATTGGGCTTGAACCTAAAAACTAGATCCGTGAAATGGATGTACATCCATGATCCATCCGAATTATAGCAGGCTCCATGGAAGACTTACAAGGCCGTAGACCCTGTGTATTTATTACGGATATTTCTAAATAAGTATTTGCGTAAATTGGAGCTGAACACAACGCAATCGTGTGCTTAATCTAGTACATAAAAAGGATTAAGCATCTAGTTTTTAGTGACATCATATTAATTATATTCTCATCGATTTTAATTTTTGGTGACTTAATTTATTCATTTTATTAGATGATATGCACTTCACTGGAGTTGTCCAACCTTTCATTTCACTGGAGATATTTTCTATTTTCATATGTTTGTTAGTAACATATTTCTTTATCAGTATTGTTACGCTGTGGTTAGATATTAACTCAGCTTATACCTTAGTTAGAATAATTGAGGCAGTCTATATAAGACGATGTAATACATTCATATGAATTCGCAATGAAACAGTAATTCAAATATTCATCTTTCTACTTCTCTCTCTGCTATCTATCAAATTTCATGGTATCAGAGCCTTAAGGCTTGCGCCATGGCTACTGATCATGATCCAGGAGGGAACCAGACTCCACCACCTCTTCCGCCACCTATTCTGCCCAAACCTGATTCTATTATCTCCATAACTCATCCAATTGCTACAAAATTAACCCAATCGAACTACTTAACCTGGAAATCTCAGGTTCTTCCAATTATCCATGGATTTCGCCTCAACAAATTTCTTGATGCTACTCAAGCTCTTGCCTCAGATCCGTTAGCACCTGATGAGACTCGTCTCAATTGGGATTACCAGGATCAGTTGCTTCTCGGATGGATTCGCTCTTCTCTCACAGAGACGATCCAAGCACAGGTTGCTTCCTGTCTCACAACCGCCGATCTCTGGACCAGTCTCAATCGATCTTTTTCAGCTTCATCTCGTGCTCGATTGATGGATCTTCGCCGCCAGATCCAATCCACACCTAAAGGATCCTTATCTGCCTCGAATATCTCAACCTGATGAAGCGATTAGCTGACGAACTGGCTTTCATTGGCTCTCCTATCTCTGACGATGATCTCGTCACCGCAGTGCTCAGCGGACTTGGCCCTGATTTCAATTCTTTTGTTCTTGGCATTACAGCATCTAGCAGGAATGATCCTCTACCCTTTGCCGATCTTCACGGCATCCTTCTCAGTTACGAATCCTTGCTCCACGGTCAGCAATCCGTTGTTCCTCCTGCTCTCTCACCAGCGGCCTTTATTGCTAGACCCGCTAACCCGTATCCTTATGCAACACCCAGACCCGTTAACCCATACTACACTCAACCCCGTTATTCACCCTCTCCTGGTCCACGCTATCCCCAAACCTCTTCAGGCCCGATCTCCAGGCCTACTCAACAGCCCAACTGACCTCCAGCCCAACCTCAATCCATTCAATTTGGATCTCTGCCTCCTCAAACCACTTACCCGAACCCCTCAACCTCTTCTAAATCTAAAGCCCAATGCCAGATCTGTCAAAAACTGGGTCACACAGCTGATGTTTGCTACAAAAGATTTAAGAAGAATTTTCAAGCCTCTGCTCCTGCCAATACCTTTCATGCCTATGCTGCTCAACCTGCTACCACACCACTTAATGCTGACTAGGTACTCGACTCAGGTGCCACTCACCATGTCACCCATGATATCAATAATTTCGCCTCATTCTTCAATTATGAATGGTACCGACTCTCTTCAAATAGGAAATTGTACGGGTCTCCCTATCTTACACATCGGTTCTTCCCAATTTTCTTTCTCTACTACAAATATTTCTCTTACCAATATACTACATGTCCCTCAATTTTCTAAAAATCTTATTAGTTTGTCACGTTTATTACTTGACAATCCTCATCTTACTCTCTCTTTTACATCTTCTTCTTGTATCTTAAAGGATCTTCATCACAAGACCCCTCCCCTCCACATTTCATGTACTAGAGGACTTTTCTACATCTCTTTGCCGCCTCTTGTCTCTACATCACCTCAAGCTTACCTAGGAATTCATGCATCAGCCGACACATGGCATGCTCGACTAGGCCATCCGTCTCAATCGACTACTTTACAAATTTTAAATTCCAATTCACTACCTTGTACTTCTCATAAGATTAATGTTTGTCATGACTGTTGCATGGCAAAATCTCACAAATTGCCCTTTTTACCTTCTCATTCTACTACTTCTTCACCTTTAGAAATAATTCACTCCGATGTGTGGGACCCGCTCCTATTTCTTCTTTTAATGAATTTCGGTGTTATGTCATTTTTGTTGATGATTTCTCGCGTTTTACATGGATTTACTTTTTGAAAGCAAAGAGTGAGGTCACTCAAAGTTTTGCCAATTTTAAGGAGCAAGTTGAAAACTTACTTAATTGCAAAATCAAAACCTTACGCACCGATGGAGGCTTAGAATTCAAACCGATCCAAAACCGTTTCCCTCACCTTATACACCAAACCTCTTGCCCATATACCCCCGAGCAAAATGGAATTGCCGAACGGAAGCACCGGCACATTATTGAACTTGCAATTGCCATTATGACTCATGCTTTCATTCCCACAAAATTTTGGGATGAGATATTCTCAAGTGTTGTTTACCTTGTTAATATCTTACCCTCACACTCTTCTCATGTCCCTTATTATACCCTTTTCGGCAAGACCCCAGATTACACATTTCTTCGAGTTTTAGGGTGCCTTTGCTTTCCCTATACGAGGCCTTACAACGACAACAAACTTCAGCCTCGAGCTCTCCCATGCGTTTTTCTTAGATACTCTACTACTCAAAAGGGCTACCGTTGCCTTCACCTTCCCACTCACAAAATCTATGTTTCTCATCATGTTCAGTTTGACGAAGAAAATTTCCCTTTTCGAACCAACATGGCCACAGACTCTTTTCTGTCTCCTTCTCCTGAACTTAACCTTGCACCACAACAACCTCTTTCCCTCTCTCTTTTTCAATCTAGCCTACAGCAACCTTCCCAGCCCAATAATACTTTTCATTTCTCTCAGCCCATTTCTCAGCCAAACCCCCCTCTTTCTCCTTCTACTCGGCCCAATACTCCTCCTTGTACTCGGCCCACTACCCCTCATTCTATACAGCAGCCTATTAACTCTCCACAGCCCACATCTCCTTCTTCTCCTACCAACAGCACCTCCCCTCTTCCTGAAAACACCCCTGCTGCTCCCATTACCTCCTTACACCCAATGAATACCAGAACCAGGGATAACACCAGGCGCCTTCGGACATTCCCTGATCATATGGCATTAATGACTTCTCTCCAGTCCGAGCCTACCTCTTTTACACAGGCCAATCCCCATCCCGAATGGCGTCAAGCTATGGCAGCCGAAATTGATGCTCTTGCTCGCAATCAAACTTGGATTTTAGTTCCTCCATCCCCCGACCAAAAGGTAATCGGCTGCAAATGGGTTTACAAGGTCAAGCGGCATGCCGACGGATCGATTGAGCGGTTCAAGGCTCGTTTGGTAGCTAAAGGATTTCACCAAGCCGAAGGTATCGATTTTTTTGATACTTTTAGTCCGGTGGTAGGCCCCGCCACTATTCGCCTTGTATTGTCTATTGCTGTTACTTCTCATTGGCAACTTCGGCAACATGATGTGCCAAATGCTTTCTTACACGGTGACTTAGATGAGCAAGTTTTTATGAGTCAGCCGCCCGGCTTCATTGACCCCGCTAAACCAGACCATGTTTGTCTCTTAACCAAGGCGCTTTACGGCTTAAAGCAGTCTTCCCGCGCTTGGTTTCACAAGCTTAGTGCGGTTTTGCTCGAAATTGGATTTTTGGCTTCCAAATATGACCCGTCGCTTTTCATCTCTCATGCTACTGATCACACTACCATTATTTTGGTATATGTGGATGATATTGTGATAACAGGCAGCAATTCGGGTCACATTTCTACTTGCATTTCTCAGCTACATGATCGGTTTGCAATCAAGGACCTTGGTAAATTGCATTACTTTTTAGGTATAGAGGTTACTGCTGCTCCAAATGGCATTAATCTTTCACAGACAAAATACATGAAGGACCTTCTAACCCGATCCAATATGTTGAATGCTAAACCATGTGACACTCCAATGGCTTCTGGTTCAGTTCTTTCCCTAGCTGACAGTCCCCTTTTTGAGGATCCACATCTATTTCGCAGCATAGTTGGCGCCTTGCAATATGTCACATTGACCCGACCCGACCTATCTTTTGCCGTAAACAAAGTTTCACAGTTCATGCATTCCCCGACTCTCAACCACTGGTCAGCGGTTAAAAGAATTCTTCGCTATCTCAATGGGACTTAACATCATGGTTTGTTTATTTCTTCTCATTCTTCCCCCACCTTACACGCCTATTCGGATGCCGATTGGGCGGGTAGTCTTGATGACCGCCGGTCTACATCCGGATTTTGCATATTTTTGGGTCACAACCTCATTTCTTGGAGCGCTAAGAAGCAAGCGACGGTTTCTCGGTCTAGTACCGAAGCCGAATATCGGTGCCTTGCCATTGCTTGTACTGAGTACTTTGGGTTCAGTTTCTTCTCCAGGAGCTCCATTTCCCTCTTACTTCTTCCCCTACCCTTTGGTGCGACAATATCAGTGCAACATTCTTAGCATCGAATCCAATGTTTCACGCTCGTACGAAACATGTGGAAATTGATTACCATTTTATACGAGAGAGAGTTGCTTCTAAAGACCTTTGTGTGCGCTTTCTTTGCTCTCGTGATCAATTGGCCGACATCATGACAAAGCCTCTTCCGGCTCCACTGTTTCTTTTGCTGCGTTCCAAGCTGACCGTTGCTCCAACACCATCAGCTTGAAGGGGGGCTATTAGATGATATGCACTTCACTGGAGTTGTCCAGCTTTTCTTTCCACTGGAGATATTTTCTATTTTCTTATGTTTGTTAGTAACAGATTCCTTTACCAGTATTGTTACGCTGTGGTTAGATATTAACTCAGCTTATACCTTAGTTAGAATAATTGAGGCAGTCTATATAAGATGATGTAATACATTCATATAATATAGCAATGAAACAGTAATTCAAATATTCATCTTCTATTTCCACTTCTCTCTCTCTCTGCTATCTATCAAATTTCACATTTGTTTTGATCGGATTGTTCATGAGTCATTCTTATTTTCTTATTTAGAACGGATATAATTTTCACGTGCCTAAGATGCCAATTAATTTTATGATAAAAACAAACTTTTTGTGTTCCATTGATTGGATTAATATGCTGTTAATCGCATTAGAAAACGAAATTTATGTGACCTCAAACTTTACATAATATTTTTTGTTTTATAACTTATTTAAAAAATCCGATAACGTTTGTAAGACAACTTAATAATAAATAAATATAAAACATTTTGCCGTATGGGTTGTTGATTTATTATACGAATAAGATAACGTGCCACGTTGGAAAATGAACATAAGAACTGAAGAAAATTTTTTTTTTGAATAAAAAATATAGAAATTTTTTATATTTATCAAATGTTTCTGTTCTTCGACACCTGACAAGAAGGCTTCACTATTCAAATCAAACCAAATTATCTGAATCAATGGCACAAAAAGGTTCCAATAAATTTCAAACATTATGGTTGAAATTTATGAATCATCCTTTTGGTCTCATCTGTTATTTATGGACCGGTCCAATTTGAATTGAGCGGCCACCCTTAAACGCGAATAGCATCAGATATGGGATTCGGAATTTCAGTACAAATTCATTCGATGATTCTTAAAAGAACTGTGTCGTTCATTTCAAATTAGACTATCCAGATCAAAGGTTACTTCTCATCATTGTCAACCAATAGATCCAAAACAAATCGAAATATATATATATATAGAGAGAGAGAGAGCTGGGCTATGGTGAGTTGTGAAGTAAGATGTCATTTTTACTTCACGCTCATATTTTTATTTTGAAAATTCAAACAAACGATCCGAACCGCTCAACATGTTCTCTATATTGAAATGTGCTTGGAGACTAAATTACATTTTTTTTGGAATTTTTTTACTATTTATTAAGCCACTTTGAAAATCGCTAATCCGGTGGTCCAGAAAATTTTACTGTTTTTTACTGTTCACAGTGGATCAGCGATTTCAAAGTGAAAATATGGCGTGAAGTAAAACGACCAACTGACCATAGCCTATCTCTCTCTCTCTCTCTCTCTATATATATATATATATATATATAGAGAGAGAGAGAGAGAGAGAGAGAGGCTATGGTCAGTTGTGAAGTAAAACGACGTTTTACTTCACAACTGACCATAGCCTATCTCTCTCTCTCTCTCTTTATATATATATATATATATATAGAGAGAGAGAGAGAGAGATAGGCTATGGTCAATTGTGAAGTAAAACGTCGTTTTACTTCACGCCATATTTTCATTTTGAAAATCCAAACAACCAATCCGAATCGTTCAACTTTTTCTAAATATTGAAAATTGCTTGGAGACTAAATTTTATATTTTTTGGAATTTTTTTACTATTTATTAAGCCACTTTGAAATCGCTGATCCACTGTGAACAGTAAAAAAACAGTAAAATTTTCTGGACCACCGGATTAGCGATTTTCAATGTGGCTTAATAAATAGTAAAAAAATTCCAAAAAATGAAAAATTTAGTCTCCAAGCACATTTCAATATAGAGAACATGTTGAGCGGTTCGGATCGGTTGTTTGAATTTTCAAAATAAAAATATGAGCGTGAAGTAAAAATGACATTTTACTTCACAACTCACCATAGCCCAGCTATATATATATATATATATATATATATATATATATAGAATCTGGCTAATATGCTACGCATATATAAGGGCCCCTCCGTGCTACGTCTCACTTTTTGAGTTTTCAAAATTCTAACGGTCGATCCGAACGTTCAACATGATCTCCATATGAATATGTCCTTGCAAACCAAATTTTACATTTTTTAGAATTTTTTTACTATTTATTAAGCCACTTTGAAAATCGCTGATCCAATGGTCCAGCAGATTTTACTGTTGTGTACAAATTAGTGTTTTTTCAAAGTGGCTTAATAAATAGTAAAAAAATTCTAAAAAATGTAAAATTTGGTTTGCAAGTACATATTCATATGGAGATCATGTTGAACTGTTCGAATCGACCGTTAAAATTTTGAAAACTCAAAAAATAAGCCGTAGCACGGAGGGCTCTATGCTACGCGTAGCACCGTAGCACTGTCCTATATATATATATATATATATATATATATATATATATTCTTCTTTCATGTTATCAACTCAATTAATTAACATGCAATGAGTAGAATATGCCGCAGATGAATTGAAAATGGTTTGGTTCTGTTTCAGTTGTACAAAATGCATTGATTGTTCTGGACAGATATATACAAACATCATATTTATTCTAGATCGTACTGGCAGATAGGGGTGTTCATCGGTTCGGTTCGGTTGAAACTGAACCAAACTAAGCAAACCAAAGTTATAATTCGGTTTCAAAAATAAAACCGAACCGAACCGATTTAGCATTGCAACCGAACCGAACCGAACCAAAGTTTTATTTCGGTTTGTTCGGTTCAAACCGAAATATATTAATTTTTTTATTTAAAGCAATTGCTTTATAATAAACCGAAGTATATTAAGAAATAAATCGAGGTATTAAAAAATAAATCGGGATATTAAGAAATAAACCTGGATATTAAGAAATAAACCGAAGTATTTAAAGCAATTGATTAAGAAATAAACCGGAGTATTAAGATATAAACCGGGGCGGTCCAGACCAAATTCATAATATATAAAATTTCGGTCAGTTCAGTTATTTCGGTTTTCAAATTTTTCAAACCGAACCGAACCAAAATTATAATTCGGTTTTAAAAAATAAACCGAACCGAACCATTAAACCGAAAAAACTAAACCGTTTAGTCCAAACTAATTCGGTTCGGTTCAAAACTGACTAAACCGGACCCAATGAACACCCCTACTGGCAGACTCCAGATTTTTTATGCGGTCAAGAATGAGCTATAACATCTTTTATATCCAAGTTGTTTGTTCATTTTGGTATATGGGTAATTAAGCACCTATGTTGCATGTATATATGAGCATATATAGCGATACGACAATTTTTTAAAGAAAATGGATACAGCGATATAGGTATCGAATACTAATACGATATGTATCCAATACGAATACGACACCACAGATGAAATATTAGAGTAACATAAATAAGCACGGATATTGGTACGGATGTACAATTGTCAGTCGTCATGTATTTTACTCACTGAAATACGAGGGGAGAATGTTATTCTCTCTGAAATATTTGGTTGAAACTTAAATTATTAAATAAAATATTTAAATCTCAGTTAACTTGTGAAATATGAAATAATTAAACTGACATGAGATAACAAAAATTTAATTTTAAGTCGGTATAACTTAAGTCAGTGGGTGACTTAAATTTATTCTGTTTGTGGAACTGCTGTTATATTCTTTTATTCTTTTCTCTCTCACACTTAAGTCATTTTTTTTCTTTTTCTAAGATTTTTCAAAATCGGAAGTTTTAGAAGTGGGACCCACCGGTTAGCCAGCAAAATAAATAAAAACGTATTTTGGACATAAGTACATTTTTAATCGATTTTGTTTTTATTTGACATTATTTTTTATTAGTTTGTCATGAAATATTAGTAATTAATGGGTTGCTATAGTCATATAACAAAATTCTTTTAGTAAAAACAATTTAGTTTGAACTATGTACTTTTACTGTTGTAATTTTTTTACGTAATTAATAGGCATAACAACACTATAGTCAACTTATAAAAAGAACATGCAAGCTTAAAAAACATAAATAAAGTGAGAAAAGTACAATAAAAATTAAAATTACTTCATACATATTTTTTATTATTATTTAGAAATAGAATTTTTTTTCTCTTCTTTTCCCATATCATATTATATAGTTCCAGTTTCTAAAAACTAATCTATTTTCTTTAAATAAACATTATTCAAAAAGTTTAGATAAAAGAGGTCGACTCAGTTCAACACTTGTATGTTATTTTTATTAATCACAACGTTGAAAATTGTAGGTGACAATAAATTTAACCTCATTCGCCCAAGTCAATATAATATAATAAGAAAAACACCAATTAAATATTTTTTTTGTGTTATTTAATTATTTCTATGAATGGTGCATTTATACCATTTTTCATATAAAAAATAAAAGTGGAACTACTTAGTCTATAATTTGATCTGAAACTTTGAGTCTTGTTCTTCTCGGAACCTCATATGAACTGATACTTTTAAATTATGTACTTCTCTTTTTTTTTTTTATTTGATTGTAAAGTTATTTTTAATTGTTATTTATATATTTTTAATTAGGATACCACTCTATTATGAAATATTATTTTTATTAGATTATTCTGTGTTAATTTTATTTTTAATCTGCAAAAATATTCAACTTAAAACTCTTAAGTTAAATCATAAACTGTAATCATATTAGAGTTCAATACCTCATGTTTTTCATACCTTATCATATCTCATATTTTATATCTTCATTTTCAAAGTCCAAATTATGGATCCGAATCGCTCAACATGATATGCATACTAAAATATGTCTAGAGATGAAATTTATAATTTTTGAATTTTTTTTTTACTATTTTTTAAGATAGGTATAAATCACTGTTTTTGAACCGTTCAAAAAACAGTGATTTTCTACCCATCTTAAACAATAGTAACAAATTTCCAAAAATTATAAAATTTCATCTCCAACTATATTTTAGTATGGATATCATATTGAACGGTTCGGATTGATAATTTAAATTTTAAAAATGAATATATAAAACATAAGATACGATGAAGTATAAAAAGCACGACGCATTGGAACCCTACTCATCAAATATTATATAAGTTTAATCATGACCAACTTTAAATCTAAAATAACCAAATCTTTTTTAAGCCTCGTCTCGTCAATCGTGTATTCGTGTGCAACAGTAAAGTCTATCATACCTACAATCATGCCTAAATCATTCAACAGCTCCGCCCCCTAAAAAAAAAATAAACAAAAAATGAAATGAAGGAAAGACATGAAAATACAGATTTGATTTCGATGAAATAAAGTTGAATCAGACGTCGATTCTCTGTACTTGACCCATTTAATTCCCGAATTTGTGCGCACTTATCGAGGCATCATACCGTCCAATGCATAAAGACGGTACGGGCTCTTTGACGGTTTTGCTCTCCGATCCATTTGCTCTTTTTTGGATCCACAACCCAATAATATGCCAAAGATCAAAGATGAGATAAAAATATATCCGTCGAGCAGGTCCCTGGAAAATACGCGATTCAGGTCTCCTTATATAGAAAGAAAAAAGTTTCCTGATTCTGCTAGGCTGCTATCCAGGGTTTTCATTGTGCAAGGCTGAGTGGGTCAGAGGTGGGATTGGATGTTAAAATGTAGATCCGACCCGGTATAGGGGGAGGGAGTCAGGGAGACAACAACTAGCAAACAAGAAGTAGCAAAATAGACAAGATGCAAGTCCAGGTGTTATAAATGGCTGGTCGGGCAGCCTTTTCAACCTACTTCAATTCCATTTATTTAATGCCCCTCTGTACGGCCAGAAGAGCAGAAAACATGGGAAAAAAGCAAATTCTTAACAAAAAAAGTTGCTAATACACTTACAAAAAAAATATACAGCATTAAATTTCTGGTGTGGCAGAGTCAAACATGTTACGATCGAGCAAGTTCACCTGTGGACCTGTGGTCATAACAGAAGCAAATAACTGTTGCATGTCAGAGTAGTCTAGGTATAAATATATATATATATAGATTAGACTAGGTTGTATCCCTAAGTGAGCATGTTTAGCATCTAAACTGGGTCCCCTTGTGAAATGTAGTAGCTAATTAAGAGGATCTCTTTCACTTCTCTACCTTTGCCATTGGTCAACACTCAACATGAATAGATATGATTTTATCCCTTTAAAAGGCCCACCTTACCTTATTGATAACCTATTATTAATTACCTCACCGCTAAAGCGCTTGACCCACCGACTACCGTACACTGCATGAAGGAATTGTTGAATGATTTCGAATTTAACTTTTTTTTTTCCTAAAAGAAAACTTTCAGTATTACGACAGCAAAGCAGGACCAGCGGCAAATTAGGAGAGGAATTAAGAAGGGTTCAATTGAAGAGACATTTTTGCATTTTAATAACATATTTTTTTTACAAGTACAAAACAAAAAATTACGGATGAAAATCGGCGCAAGGTCTAATTAAGACATTTCTTCTTTTTAATCCGACTCCGGATATAAAGTACGGGTCATATACCCAATCTTTTTAAGCATAGTGTCATGTACATAATTTAGCGGTGTTGAAGAGATTTGACTAGATATGTTGTTGATTTTATGAAACAAAGAAGAAAAACCGAGGAGAGAGAGTATATTTGTAAATTTGTATTTTTCTTATTACAAGATTTTTTATTTATAATTATAAGGCTCAAAGCTAGTCGTTAGTATTAGTTTCTATTTTAGTAATGACGGTACGCGTTACCGTTATCTTTTTATATTTGAAAATAAGTTGGATTATTTTTCTATATCTTAACACTCCCCCTCAAGTTAGGAATGTATATATCGTACAATTCTAGATTGCTTGTAATTCTCTCAAATTGATACGGGTCCAAGTCTTTGGTGAAAATAACTGTAAGTTGATTTTCACTTTTAACATATTGTGTTTCTATTTTATTTTGCCTGAACATTCTCTCTAATGAAGTGACAATCCATTTCTATATGTTTCGTTCGCTCATGAAACACAAGATTTGATGCTATATATTGTGCCGAGTTGTTGTCACAAAACATTTTCATAGGTCCTTGTGTTTTAAACCCTATGTCCGATAGGAGTTGCTTAATCCATATCAACTCGCTTGTGGTTGATGTCATGACACGATATTCCGTTTCGGCGCTTGATCGTGCCACAAGATTTTGTTTCTTCTTTTTCCATTTGACTACATTTATGCCTACAAATGTACAAAAGCCGGTTGTCGATTTTCTATCGAAGCTTCGGCCCAATCTGCATCAGAATAGCCACATATGTTATTAAAATTATTATTTTTCATCCAAATGTTCTTACTGGGATTCTCTTTTAGATACCTCAAAATTCTATTTATAGCTTCTAAATGTGATGTTCTAGGTGAGTGCATGAACTTGCTAATTTGACTTACGAAAAAAAATATATCCGGACGAGTGACCATTAGATAAATCAATTTTTCTACAAGTCTTTAAAATTAATTTGTCTTCTATAGGTTCACCATCATCACTATTTAATTTACACTTGTTATCAATTGGAGCAGATGCTGGTTTGCATCCTAATTTTTGAGTTTCTTTTAATAAATGAAGTGTATATTTTCTTTGTGAAAAAAAAATCTTTTATTTGAACAAGCTATCTCTATCCCTACAAAATATTTAAGATATCATAAATCTTTTATATCAAAATTTTCTTTTAGTTGTCTCTTGATTTTTTGGATGTATTCTAAATTATTTACGGTAATTATAATGTCATCTACATACACAAGAATGAGAGTTGTATTGGTTCCATTACAATTGGTAAATAAAGAATGGTCGGCATTACTAATTTCAAAATTATAAGAAATTAAATAAGAGCTAAGTTTGTCATACCATGTCTTTGGAGATTGCTTCAATCCGTAGATTGATTTATTTAGCCTACAAACTAAGTTAGAATTGTTTTCCAATTTATGACCGGTGGTAATGTCATATACACCTCCTCTTCAAGTGTTTTTTGAAGGAAAATATTTTTAACATCTATTTTTTAACATCCATTTGGTAAAGGCCTCAACCATTGTTTACCGCAATGGAGAAAAAATTTTAACGGTATTCATTTTTGTCACCAGTGCAAATGTTTCGTTATAATCTATTTCATAGGTTTGAGTAAAACCTTTGGCAACTAGTCTTGCCTTATACTGCTCTATGGTGCTATCACTATTATATTTGATTTTATATACCCATTTACAACCAACCGGTTTTTTATTTTTTGGTAAAATAATAATTTTCTAAGTTTCATTTTGTTATAAGGCATTAAGTTCCTCTTTAATTGCTTTCCACCAAATTGGATTTTCAATATCGTCTTGATATTTTTTTGGTTCTAATTTATTTTCAATACAAGTGAGATGTATGGTATTCGAGTGAAATTTTGTCATATGAAACAAATTTTTTTATTGGGTATTGAACCGTATAGATCACCTAATATCTAAGTCTAGTTGATGGTAGTGGTACCCTAGACCTTCTAACCCCTAAGTCATTTTTCATTTCACTTTCACTTGTGTTATTGTCAACTTCGTGATTATAGTTTGGTGCAAAATTTAAGTCATCTATGTACGGCATTACCGTGTTGTTAACTTGGTCGTTTGTATATGTTTGGTTAAATACTTTTTCTTTGAAGTATGGCTCATCTTAAAAAAATGTAACATTTCTAGAAAGATATAATTTTTTATTAATTGAATTACAACATATATAACCTTTTTTGTAATCTGAGTACCCTAAAAAATTAGTTTTTTGTGACACAAAATCAAGTTTATCGTTTCTTTTGATATGCACAAAACTTGTGCAACCAAATATTCTCATATAGTCATATGTAATTTTTGTTGGTAGAGAATTTCTAATGGACTTTTATTATTTAAACCGATACTTGGCAATCTGTTAATTAAATGTGTGACACAAAGTAGGACATCCGACCAATAAATTTAGGAACATTATTTTGAAATAATAAAGTTCGTGTCATTTCTAATAAATGTCTATTTTTCCTTTCCGATACTCTATTTTGTTCGGGAGTATTTTGATGGGTGTAATTCGTGATCAAGCTAATAAAATTTAGCCCAATGAGGTATTGAAAGATGTCATCCTCTTCGTCTCGTTTTTGGAGTGTGGCCAGATCTGTGTTCAAGGGTCGATAAGTTCGAAGCTCGGCCCGTTTTTTCTTAAGAGCACCGAGAAACTCGATATTACAATTTGATCCTTGTTTTTATTGTTGAATTTATTGCATGAGTTGATAAATGTGGGAAAAAAATATTTTGTTGCCCATACATGACTTTTACGACTTCCCATAACTCATGTGCCGTGTTGGCCATCATGAAGAGGTCGACTATGGCTGGCTCCATCAACAACATAAGCGAGGTTATGATTCTATCATTTGTGGTTCTCCAGTTTTTTGCTGCCCTTTTTTTTAGTTTTGGTCTTAATTTTTGGATTTGTTGCTTTTGGTTCTTTAATCTCTCTGGTGATGTATTATAATATTTCTCGACCATTTAGAGTCCTAGATACTGCATTTGCCCATGACAAATAATTTTGGCTAGTGAGCAAGGTGTTTGTTTGCTTGGAGGTGTTGGTAGCCTCGAGTTGCCCTCTTGAGTCATCATGTTTTTTGCTGAATTTTGTGTTGTGGTTTACGTTAGTACTGACAGGCTTTGCTAGTTTGGGTGGCAGTTATGAGGAATTTTTCAGATCTACCACTCTCATACCATGTTGATTTTATGAAACAAATAAGAGAAAACTGAGGAGAGAGAGTATATTTGCAAACTTGTATTTTTCTTATTACAAGATTTTCTATTTATAATTACAAGGCTCAAAACTAGCCGTTAGTACTATTTTCTGTTTTAGTAATGACAGTACACGTTACCGTTATCTTTCTATATTTGAAAATAAGTTGGATTCCTTTTCTATATTTTAACATATGTTGTTTCTTCTTCTCTCTCTGTGCTCTTTGTCTCTTGATTTAGATCTTCTAAAGAAACTTAAATTTTAAGTTTGGATGCGGACAGTCCGATCAAAATTCTAATTAATCTAACTCTAAATAAGAATTTATGAAGCCTGGCTCTTTAATATTGTGTAGATTCGACCACTAGTTTTTGATCTAGTAACAAAGACAATGCTCTGTGTGAAAGATCGCAGGTTCGAAATTATGATAAAAAAATTCCTTCTGAATATTAAAAAAGTTGGATGACTTTAACCTCCAACTTTTACTCAAAATTTTTTTTATACAGATTCTAACTGTCCGGATCCAAATTCAAAATTTAAGTAATTTTAGGAATCGAAATTCCTTCTCTCATAGTTTCTCTGAACATGCATGCCGTTGTGTTTTTTTACATCTCGTTCAAGGGGTTCAAACAGGTTCAGGTTGAACAATGAAAATTGTGATAAAATAATATTTTTTTTGGATTTATTCGTAGACCTTGTATATTACAATCTTATAATGGTACTCACCTTGTAATTTATTTAATTATGATTATTTTAACATCAGAACAGTTGATATTTTTTTAGTATCTGAAATTCTGCACCATTAATTTCATAAAAATAAATAGTAAAATATATAATAGCATTTAATACAGAGAACACAACTAATAGTCAAAATACAATTGCTACTGTACTAACGTTATTGCCAAATTTACGCGATTAAATATAATTTATTTTTCCTTTAAATCCACAATAGAAAATTCGGACTTCATTTAATGTTTGTTTGTTTCTATATTAGCTAAACCATAGCGAAATATTATTTAAATATTCAACTCTTGATGTCTCTATATATATTCAAAGGAGAATAATATGAGGCTATGATAATATGCAACAACCCGTACTATGTATTTATACCTTTATTTTAAAATTCAAACAATCATCCAAACCGTTAAACATGATATTCATATCAAAATATATTTGAAGACCAAATTTTACTATTTTCAGAATTATTTACTATTTTTTTTAGATAGGTAGAAAATCACTACTTTTGAGTGGTCCAAAATTTCTAGATTGAGAGAAGAAAACCTATCTAAGAAAATAGCAACAAAATTTCAAAAAAAATGAAAACTTTGGTTTCCAAACATACTTTTATGTGGAAATAATGTTTAACAGTTCAAATCGAGTGTTTGAACTTTGAAAATAGAGATATAAATCCATAGCACGAGTCAATCCATTATATGCATACTACCATAGCCTCACTCAACTTTTTTTCAACTTCAAGTTTGATCTTTAAAATTCAATACAAAATCAATCTACCAAACTATTTTCTGTTGGTATGAATGAAGTAATGAACAAAAGAATGATTTATAATTTCTGAATTTTCAACAAATTTCCAGTGGTGTTTATGTTTTTCATGCACGAGTTAATAAATAAACAAAGAGAACAATAAAAGGAAGAAAAAGGTGATGAATAGTACAGATCTATACGTAACCTAGGCATTCCGAATACTACCAGTCTAGGAACCTATGCCCACGTACAAGCCTTTCCAGTTTCAAGCAGAAAAAAAGAAGTAAGAAAACAGCACAAAATAAATACAAAACATGAAAAGACGCAAATGGTTAATGGTACCAAAAAAACTGAAAGGCAATAACTGTCTAAGAAATAACAAATCAAAGTAGCCGCTTTTCATACGGGCAATCCTAAAAAGGCCTACTGTACTTGCGCCAAAACTAGGCGTCCTAGCTAACAGAGGCGAACATGTAGAAATATGAGTTGGCTGGCCACCTATACTTTCTGTTTAATTAATTAATGATATGTTGGTTCTCAACATTTAAGGTATATATATATGTTTCTGATATAAATGAAAGAAAGAAAGAAAAGAGAACGAAGAAAATGAGAAAGTTAAATTTCTTATACTTCGAATGAGGAAAAAATACATCTTTTTTCTCTATTCACCTTAATCTCTTATAATTTCAAATGGAGAGTAAAATGAAATTTTCTCTTTCTTCCGTCTCCGTTCTCTCTTTCCGTTCACTTCAGAAGAACACCTTTATAGGCCATACTGTTCCCTGTTCCTAGGTATACGGTCAGCAACACGCTATGGCTATTGCTTATTGATATATCAAACTATAGTCAATGACCAACTTCATTTAGTAATGTGTTTGCATAATGTTCTATACATTATATATGTTCTTGGGTTAAAAATTTAAAATTAAGTAAATGCTATCATGATAAGAAAATAATCACACCGTACTTCCCCTGCTAATTATAGACAGTTGCCTGTTTATCTGTTTGTTCGTTTTTTTTTTTTTTTGAGTGATGAAAATAATTCACAAGTTCTACACCATATTGAACCATTGAAGTTTGAGTTATTAATATATTTTCCACTACCTGTTTGTTAGTTGTTACAACCTAATGTCTAACGAAAGCAAGAATAGTCCGATTATTACAATATACAATACAAATTAAATAGGAACAATGAAATTACAACATTGTTCTCTAGGCAAGACAGTGTATTAATAAGACAACTAATTCGAGGTGGCAATCAGTCGATTCGATCAGCTTTGAACAATCGTCCGGTATTGTCGGATCATTTTTAAATATCGGGTGGGATCATATAGAGTTGAATTTTGGATCACCTAACTTCGAATCATCTTCAGGTCTCGAATAATCTTGGATTGGATCCAATTGAATTTCGATCTGTCAGGTCATTAGGCGGGAATTTTTTGGGTTGTTAGGTTTCGGATTGACGGGTTTTGGATTATTGTTGTGGTATATGAATCCTTTTTTCTAGTCATTTTTTTTTTCATAATCCTTTGTTATAGATCATTTGAGTTCGGATTGATTAGGATCTCGAATCATTATTTTTTAGACGATCTCAAAATTTAGAGCATTCAGAATTGGATCGGATTCTGAATCATCCCCTTTCCCAACTTTATAATATGGAACATGCAAATAAGGAAAATTTCCATCTCAATAATTGCCATAATTATTCTGCATATGCAATTGGGCAATTTATATTCTGCCTTTCTAAAACTTCAAAAACTTGATTCGGGCCTAACCCAACATTGCAAATGATCACAAGGTAGAAAATTATATAACTGAAATCGAATGGCGCATAAATTAGCTAGTCGAATCATATGTATATACATCATATATATAATAGCCATAATTAAACTGTCAATGTAAAGCTATCAATATAATTGAATGCAAAGCATTAACGAATTAGTTAGAAACTCTTGCTCAATTGTATCGAATAATTGTTACGGCATTCACAAATATTGGTTAAAATATTATTTTTCATGTATATATGAAGTTGCATGTTTAAATCTAGTACATGCAGTAAAGATAATTGTTTGTACAACATTTAAACAAATATTCAAATGTTCAATTCAAATTGTTCAGGGCAGGGAATCTAAATATTCCAGTACTGAAAATATTATCGATCAACTACCCCATCTTTAAATGTATATTCTATTTGCCAAGAAATTTTTTTTTAATGTATATTCACCGCCATGGCAAAAACTCAAAAGCTCCTGTTAGACTGGTACGAGTTACAGATTGTATAAAACAAGCTCACAATATCGAAATCGATGAAGCAGGTGACTACAAATTAAAGGACATTTCAATTATATATTATGTTAAGCTAGCCACCTCATGCTCATGCTACCTGAATTTTAAATCTACTGTAACTATGAAAAAAAATATGAAATTCTGAAAGATTAAAGAATAGAGAAAAGGCCTCTTCTTTTTCTTAATTTCCAAATGGCAACAAAAAAAAACCTCGAAAACTACACACAAAAAAAGAAGAAAAACAAGCAGAGAATTGTAACATATTACTCTCCTTCTCCTTCTCCTCCTCCTTGATCGATATCTCTTTTGAGAAGACAAACTTCAGCAATCGAAATTTCATCTCCTATTATGCAATGGATTTGGGCCAGTTGGAACAAGCCTCTTATCATCATCTACCAAGCTATCATTATTAGCTGCAATCTTCTTTACCTTGACCCGCTTCACATCCATACCAATTGTATCACTCGTACCAGTGCTCAAAGCCGACCCGTTATCTGTCCTCTTTTCTCTCCCAATCGCCCTTGCAAAACCATGCAAGCTTCCATATGACATGAGGAGAGCTATAGATGCAACCATCAAGAGTCTTGCCCACCTCCTCTTCATGACCCAATAAAATTGTAAAAGAGGTTAATAGGATTTAGAGAGATGTTGTAGTTTGTTTAACCGTGTCTGTGCCTCGGGGAGAGAGAGAGAGAGAGAGAGCAATAACTAACGTTCCTAGGATTTTTACAATTGTAAGGAACTCCCACCAAACGTCATTAAATTTGCCTTCAATTCAATTCTGACCACCTCAGACCTAGAGAGAGAGAAAGGCGCAGAGATAGAAAGAGACGGAATAAATGAAAAGGCAGATAAAGAAAGCACCGAGAGACCTGACCAGTGACCACTTCTTGTTACTAAAAAATAGTCAAAATTAAATAAAAATAAACTGAAAATACTAAAGAAGAGAGAGAAGAAGAAGAGGAGGGGACAGAGGAGAGAAAAATGGAACAAGGTAAGAGACTTGCAGGAGAGAAGAGAGACAAAAGAGAGGGATCGATGGAGATGGAGGGTTAAGATGGGGTCTTTAATTTGTTTCTTGTGAAACCTACATTTTGGGGCATTTCATTTTCATCCCTCTTCTTTGGATCTTACTCCTTTGTGGCTTTGGTTCGTTGTATAGGTTTGTTGTATTCTTGTGTTGTGCTGTACTGAGATTTCAGAAGAGAACAAACGCATAACTTCAACTGCCACTTAAAGACTTCCCTGCGCTTTGCACTGTTTTGTGCATCACCCATAATGTCATAGGGACAGGGCTGGATGCATCATGCATTTCCTTGTTTCATTATATTATTGGCAACGGCAATTATTAAAGCAAGTTAGGTGTACTTGTTGTGAGGGTACAAAAATTGGTCAAGTGCAAAATTTAAGCTTGTATTCTTTTTGCATATTTAAATTCGTTCGTGGATCGTCAATGTATATATACTGTAGAGTCCGGCTAATATGATATTGGTATCGTATGACATTAACTCTAAAATTAATTGAATAGACTTTAAATGACTAATTCAAACCGTTCAAACCGATTTACTTTATGAGTGATGCGTTTACATACAAATTTTTTATATTTTCGAGTTATTTTAGTATCAAATCTAGCAGTAAAAAATGTTGAAAAATAAATGTATTAAAATTAACTTAAAAACTCACATATTTGACCGCTTGACTTGATACTAAATAAATTCAAAAAATTATAAATTTTGCATGTAAATGCACAACTAATGAAGTAGATCGGTTTGAACAGTTTGGATTTATCGTTTGAAGTTGATTTGATAGGTTTTGGAGTTGGTGTTATATAGCTGAAATGACACTGATATTATAGTAACCGAACTCTATATTGTATGTTAATTCCATGCATACCTATATATCTTATATTATGATTACAAGAACTCAATGTATTCTAATAGAGTTTAATGACGATATTTTAGAACTAAAATCTAATTTGAAGAAGAAAAAATAAATCTCAATATTCTATATTAATTTGTATACAGTTGTCATTCATCTAGGGTTTGAAGAATTGCTAAATAGAGAGAAATTAACATTTTTAACATATAGTGAAAATGAACAAAAACGAAGACAACAAAAAGATCACCTCTTTGGTATTAAATCGAGGCAAATTCTTCTATGGGCATAAGGATCTATTTGTAAAATGAGGATATTTTTATTTTTAAAGTTCAAACAGTCGATCCGACCGTTCAACATTTTCTCCATATTACAATGTACTTGGAGGTCAAATTTTACATTTTTTTGAATTTTTTTACTATTTATTAAGATGGGTACAAAATTCAATGGTCTGAATTTGACTATTTTTGTAAAATACTTAATAAATAGTAAAAAAAATTCATAAAAAAATGTAAAATTTGACCTCTAAGTACATTTTAATATGGAGATAATGTTGAACGGTCGGATCGACTGTTTGAACTTTGAAAATAAAAATATCCTCATTTTACAAATAAGTCCTTATGCCCATAGAAGCATCCCTCGTAACTTCCTCGGTGCCTTTCCATTCGCCTTCCCTCTTAATACTAACTTAAGATGAAGAAGAGGGCAAAGAAGAAACTTCAGGTTTGCTCAATTGTTTCTCGTTATGTACCATATTTTTCATATGAACTCACACCTCCCCCTCCAATCTCGTATTGAATCTTCTCTAATTCTCCTTGTCGCTAACTTCTTCTAATCAGCTAATCAAACGAAGAGGAGTCTAATCCGATGTTCTAACATGTTCGATGCATTTATGCATAGCATTCAATTAATAGGTGATAATTTTGATGGGAGATTGTCGAATAGCAAAAAGCTCAATAGAATAAGAGCGGTCGATTTTCGTCATAGAAATATAAATTTTTTTTAAGGTTGATTGAAATATTATTTCATTGAAAAAAAACAATTTGGTATTCTTTATTTTGCCCCTCAAATGCTCCTGCCAACTTGTATGGAGGCTCGCATCATATGATTGTGAAAGAAATTAGGAGATCAAAACACATGACATTATATAGGGTACGTTTGAATTGATAGTGAGGTTAGTGAGAATAGCGTGCTAATTTCGAATTCGGAATAGCCGCTAATTTAATTTTTTAATGGATCAGTGGAATAGCGATTTACTCGAACAAACTCCAAGTGTTAAGAATAGTTATTTTTTAGAATAGTTGCTAACCCAACTAACCTTGCTATTCCTTAGCATCCCAACACACTCTAAGTTTCTAACCTCATTTCGGCTTATATGTATTTCTTTTCTTAACTGCTTTTTTTTTTTTTGAAAAAAATAACAAAAATAATAATTAAATGTTTTTGTTCAGCAATTACAAATCAAGTTGGTCAATGTCACAATCAGTTTGATTAAGCTAGAAAGCGCAAATAATTGAATCTGGGTCAGAGAAGGATCCGACATTTTTATTAATATCCAAAATTAATTATAAAATATTAATTATACCCAATTTAGTTGGATTTTTTTTAAATATCCAAACCGGCTAAAAAATAGCCGGTTGGGTTTTAAATCAGGACCGGCCATTTTTTGGCCGGTCAGGAGGGTTTTTTTGTAAATATTTGTTAGATTATTTCTTTTGATGTATACTTAGTATTATTATACTAAAATACGCTAAATTACTTGAAATTATGTTAAATTATGCGAAATTATGCTAAATTATACTAAAAGAGACGATATCTTCACTGAGAAGGCGAAAAACGCCGATGAAACTTCAAATGGCCATAAAACGGTGCTCAAGTGTCTGAATTCGGCAAATGACCACTTATCGGAAAACTTGCGAAAATATGCATGTGTCAGTGACTGCTTTGCTGTTTGTCAAAATTCAGAATTACCAAAAAACAAAGAGACGAATCTCAAAACTTGAGTTGAAGTTTCCGATTTAAGATTTTTATTTCTATTTTTCGATCTAAGTAGCTCAGTAAACTGATTATATAATGAACTTGTAGAACACCGATTTTTACTATTTTTGGAATTTTTTTACTATTTTTTATGATTTATGAAAGATGGCACAACATCGACCTAAGTTAGCGTAATTTAGTGTAATTTAGCATAATTTAGCGTATTTCAATATAATTAGCGTAATTAGCGTAATTTAGCTTAATTTAGCGTAATATAACATAATTTCAAGTAATTTAGCGTATTTTAGTATAATTATGCTAATTATACATCAAAAGAAGTAATTTAACAAATATTTCAAAAAAAAAAATTCTCCTGACCGGCCAAAAAATGGTGGGTATAATTAATTTTGGGTATTAATAAAATTGTCAGGAGAAGGATATCAATAAAATTGTCAGGAGAAGGATGAACCAAGGTGGACCTAACAGTTGGATCCAGTACGTACTTCTATTGATCCTTCGTGCTTAGTTAATATGTTTTTCTATTGTAATTTGTTCTGTTTTATTAAAAACACTCTATATTATATTCTTTCTGGGAGAAAAAATTTAGACAGAAAATCTCTCTTATAACCTTGCAATTTAAGAAGATCAAGCCGACCCTCCCTGTAAATTTCTATTGTAATACATATTCTAATCAGTAAACTTTTGTCAAGTGTATTTTACCAATTTTATGTAATTAAGTTCTTTGTATTTTAGTTTTTTTTTTTTTTTAGTAAAGTTGAGATCAAGCCACACACAACTGTTTTAATATTCACAAGAGAATTTCCATCTAAATTTTGAACCTGCAACTTCCCACATGAAGAACTGTATTTGAAGTTTTAATCAAAGATAGATTAACTACTGGAAATTGATCAATAGAGTCTTAATTATAAACTCAGGTGCATTTCATATGGCTAATTTGTTAAATGTTTAATTTCAACAAGGCACTTGGCAATATGGTATATTCACATAGTTACTCGTGAAAAATTTAAATCTTTGCTAAGAACAATTCCATTTAACATTAATTCATCACATTTACCAACAAATAAATGGCATATTTGATATTTTCCATGACTATTAGATAGGACATTTTAGAGAACTGGTTATTGGGTCTTTTTGGGTCCCAAGGGATCATCCAAATACAAAACTTCTAATACAATGATATCTGAACCAGGAGAGGTACCCCATTTGGGCTAGTTTATTTAAGGCCGAATCGTTTTTCTCATTGTTGAATAAAATTAGAGGCCTCAACTAAAAAAATATTATGTTTCAGAAATTATCTTCAAAATTTTGGAAAAAAAAAAAAGGGAGCAAAGACTGTTGTGCTTTATTAAGCCTTAAGAAAAGCTGTAATGATGAATGGTCGAACTTAAATAAAGTTTAGTGAATAAATTTAATGGTGGGGAGGAAATGTGCGCAATATATTGAAAGCCTTTTTGAAGATGAAGATGCCCCACTTTTATTAGAAAATTCATTTTTTGTTTGCTCAACATAAAGACACTACTACTGTACTACATGCTGCAAACTTTATTATTTTGTTTCAGAAAATATGATAAAATACATAACATGAATCTAAAACGCCACTTGCCTAAGCTATCTTAATCAGGGCAATTTATAACACATGTTAACCCAATTTTTTAGATAAAGCATATGAAAACAAGAAGATGGTACTTCAATTTTTTCAAAATCATGGGAAAGAAATACACATGAGGATGAGTACATCACCTCCTCTCTCCAGAAAACCAAGGAAATGGATAAATTTGGTTAAATTTGATAAAAAAAAAAATCAATTTTTTGAAAATACAGTTTTAGCCTTCATGTCCAATAATTTTACTCGGATTACATAACTGAAGATTCAACATAGATAAACACCTGAGATTACAACATAACTGCAAAGCGCCCAACAAAAGACAAGCCATCCTTCGTACTACTGCTGCAATTTTGCAATTTGACCTGTATCAACCTGGAAATGCAACGCAAGCACATTACAACACTAACACAACCACTAACAAAACTGTTGGTTCGATTGCTAAATTAGCATAAAGATTCTTAATTTGGACATTTGTGATACAAGGATGTACGTTATGGATAACAAACTTCTATTAGCAATTCACAGCACTTGGACAAAGAGAAATGTAATTAGATACAAAAAAAGAATTGTCTGAACACCTGGAGCTGGCTCATCAGGTTTATAAAATAGTAACGCCTCTGGTGATTGAAATAAGAGCAACGTCACTAGTTTGTCCAAATGAACAACTTAATTGACTTAATCTATTATGCGACCATAAAATCAAGGTTTTTCCACGCTTAAATTTTTTTAGAATTTACTTCTGTAGCCTACAGCAATTTTCTTTCAGAATCGCTCATGATCCTTAATCAAATTTACACAATCGACAATCTAATGAGGAGAGTCCAATTATAATTCATAACAGATTGGACGTCCGAACCCACTCTGGAAGGAAGCACTTGGAAGAACGAAGATGGCGGCCAGGGTGCAACCAACCGACAACCCCAACCCAGGAGGAGAGTGGCAACTCGTGACGCGTCGCCGACGACCTTCAAGCAGTGGAAGTCAGCCAGAAGAACTCAACCCAAGTAAGGTCAAGCCATTCCTTCCATACCACAAGCCCGCAACATTTGCACAAGTAGTTGCTCATTCCACCAGAGGAGCAAGGGGCTCAGGCAGCTCAAGTTCGTCCCTCAAATCCACCTCCCCTCCCTCCTCGAGGCCACACTCACCACATACATCTCCCCCTCCGGCTAACTATTTCACATCTCCACATAGTCCCTCCACCAAGCTCAGGTTCCCTCCTCACTCTTCCTTTCCAGAGTGGAAGGGAAGATGTTTTAACTGTTGCAAGCTTGGCCATGCAGCGGTCCAGTGTCTCAACAGGAAAAAGTGCTGTAGATGCTGCCAAGAAGGCCATATAGCTAGCAAATGTCAAACCTCACCGCTAAACGCTGCAGCGCCACCTTACTACCCAGCAACCAACCCACCACCGATCGTCCCCCCGGCTGCTTCATCACAGTCCACCTCTCTAGCACCAAACCTCCTTAAGCGAATGGAGCCAGGCTATACTGACTTACTCCAAAAGCAACAGCCACCTCTGTTCTACCGGACCAAAGGACTGAAGAAGCGTTGGTGTTCATCGAACGTGATGAGGCGTTCTTTCGTGAAATAGACCGACTAGGCCAGGCAGTAGTGGTATCCATGGAAGGCTCAGGTCAGCAGTTGGAAGTGCACCAGCTCATACAAATGGCGGTTGATACTGGTCTGGCACGTGCAGAAGAGCTGAGAGCAGCCAAACTCTCTCGAGAAAGGGTTCTCATTCACCTACCGATGGGGTTACAGGTGGATACCTTCGTCGAAGCCCTTCCCGCCCATCTCTGGGATCAGGGTTTTACATTCCAGCGTTGGTCGCAGCTTGACGACGCTGATGTTCTTATGCCTAGGTTTAAAGTGCTGATTGACCTAGTTGATCTACCCCTTCATCTCTGGCGTCAGGAGGCAGTGGCAAGAGCAGTTTCCAACTTTGGCTTACTTCTGGGATCAATACCTCCTGCTCACGCTACCGATTACTCGGCATGGAGAATGGCATTAGCCACTGATGACCTGAGTCGCATTCCCCCGATCATTGTCTTCGTGGTGGGCGGTCTCAAATACAAAATCAAGGTTAACCTTCTACAATGGACAACAGGTCCCATCTATGATACCGCGGACTTCCCACCAATCCCAAGGAGATACTCAAGGCCATCACCGCCGCCAATGCCGGTTCTGACACAAGCCACAACACACTCCAATGAGAGATGGCTCCTTGAAGAAGGCAGTGACTTAGTCGCGTGTTCGAAGAGAGTACTACGCGAGCTATGTCGCGGTTTACAGCATGACGCAATTCCGCCGGAAATACATGCTATACTCGCCGAAAAGGGGGGCTCGGCTGATGTGCCCATGGCGGTGCTTGAGAGCTTGGTCATTGCGGGTGACACTCAAGACAACACTGTCTGGGATGCTGTAGCGGGTCATCCGACAACTCCGCCTGACCCACAAACACAGACACCTACCACGCAAATCCGTAGTGAATCCGTAACAGATGCCCCAACGGCTAGCAACAAAAACCCTAGCGCGCTGCGTGTTCTCGAGGTCAGCAAGGAGACAAAAGAAGCTTCTGCTGTCGTAGATTTCAGTGCAGTACAAGGTACTGTGCAGATATCTGTGACTGAAAAAGAGACCAATGGTCCCCAAGAGTCTGAGTTTGTAGTTACACGGCTAGCTATTGACAACCCTATAATGGATCATTTACAAGAGAACATCTCACCTATAGCGACATCAGCTACAATCATTGGGTCACAGCCAATCCTTGAGGCAAAACAAATTTCAACCAAAAGCAGAGGCACAGGAGGCAAAGGGGTCTTCCCTGCTACTTTACACACTTCGAGGCACAAAAGGTTTATGGGCCTACTGGGCCGGGGAAGGGGACGTGGCGGCTCCCTAAGCATTCGAAATGTAGCGGGTCATTTTCCCACACCAATGGATACAGACAAGCACAGCTCACACCACCAAGAGTCACAGAAAATCGGCCCTAAGGAGAAAGAGATGATGCTAGCTGCCAAACATTCTCGCGTCCGAAACACGCGTGGCAAGACCCCTATGCGTCACAAGCACGTGACAAAAGTGGGGTTAGAAAAAGGCAGCATTTCAAAAGCCCAACTCTCCTTCAAACCTAAAAGAAAATCTTACTCTGGGCCTGGCGAATCAAGTAAGAGGGCTAATTTAGTTAAAGGCCTGGAAGAATGCTTACACATGCCCATTCTAAATGTTGAAAAGAGGGCCGAAATATGCAAGATGCCAGATGGGCTATATGAGGTGAAGGTGCAATATGAACATTGTCATAACTTAGCAGAGAGATTCGGGCTGCATGAGAGAGATATTTTCAAAGTGCTGGAGGAAGACAATATTGATCGTCGACAAGCCCAGATGCAAGAGCTGCAACAAGAAATGCAGCATGAACACCTCCAGGGACAGGGAGCGTACTCTAACACCATGGCGGTTGATATGACCTTGGCCACCGATTACGAACTTGACCCATCTCGATTTGAGCCCGATCCGGCGGACGAGCTAAGCTCGGATCTAGAGTGAAGCCGTCACTTTGTAGAAAGAAGTTTTATGTGGAAGTTGTTGTTGTTTTTAATTTTTAATGAATCCAAAAAAATTTAGTCTTTTATCTTGGAACTGTCGGGGGCTTGGAAGTTTAGAAAAATGTTTAGTGGTTCGAAATGTCATAAAAAACTCTAGATGTGACATAGTATGTCTTCAAGAAATAAAATGGAATACATATAATTTGCACTATTTTTTGGCTGTTTTTCCCTCTTTTTTGATCATCAAGGTGCATATATCTCGGCACGACATACCTCGGGTGGTTGTGTAATAACCTGGAAAAGAAACTACAAACTCATTTCAAGTTGGGCAACTAAACACTCAATACAGTAGTGCTAGAACAAACAAATTCGGGTGCAATTATGGCCATTACAAATGTATATGGTCCGAGCACCGATGATGATCAAAAAAAGTGTTTCTTGATAGAATTGCAAAAATTATCGTCACTAATTAATATCCCTTGGATTGTGGCCTGGGATTTTAATATGGTGCGATGGATGATAGACCGTTCAAGTGATATGCGGGGTCTAACTTTGATGAATCTATTTAATGATCTAATTAGGGAACAAGGCTGGATGGATATCGAGCTAAGCAATCGATCATACACATGGTCGAGCAAGAGACCGGTGCCTTCCTTCTCTAGGATAGACAGAATTTTTGTCTCGTCTCAATGGCCGACCTTCTTCCCTGACATCTCCATAACTGCGCTAAGCCTAGTCATCTCAGACCATGTCCCACTACACCTGACTTTCAAGCAGCATCCGACAAGGCCGAAGCAGCGAAGGCTCGAATCCTTTTGGTTCCACTATGCAGATACCCGAAGTTTTATACAAGAGATTTGGATAGAACCGTCCTTGCGGTTAGAGGTTTTTCAAGAAAGGGTCGAGTGTTTTCAAAGGCGGATGGAGAATTGGCACCGGACAAGGTTTACACAAATGGATCCTCAGCAGGAATTTTGCAACAGAGCTGTCTTATACTTTGATAAATTGGAAGAGAGGCGCCAACTTGATTGCACGGAATTTCGTATGCGCCAACAATACAGAGCAAGGGCCTTCGAACTGGCACGAACACGGAACTTCGTTGGCAACAGCGAGCGCGAATTAGATGGCTAAAAGATGGTGACCGTAATACCCGGTACTTTCATGCAATAGCATCGGCCACACACAACAGGAACAAAATCAGCTCTTTATTCCATGAAGGAAGAGATTACACAGATGACCATGATATTAGAGGCATATTTTTTCGGCACATGCAGCAGCTACTTGGTGTCCCTGATAATGTGTTGCACTGCAAACTTGACAAACTCTATCAAACACCCATTGGCATTGATCACCTTGCTGATCCTTTTTCTGAAGACGAAATCAAGGGGGCGGTCATGGGTCTCGCAAAGGGTAAGGCATCGGGACCGGACGGCCTCCTTAGCGAATTCATCCAAATTTATTGGGACGATCTCAAGGGTGATATTTTCAGAACTTTGGATGATTTTTACCATCACCGTGCAGACCTCAAGTCCGGAAACCGGGCAAATGTAGTCATGATTCAAAAGAAGGAGGCGCCAGTTGGGGTACATGACTATCGCCCTATAAGCATACTGAACTTAGTGCCGAAGATCATCTCTAAAGTCCTTGCAAATAGGCTAGCAAAGATCCTGCCGAACCTCATATCTAGCCAACAAACGGCGTTTATTAAAGGCCGTCAAATTTCAGAAAATTTCTTGGCCACAAGGGAATTGCTGCACCATATTCAGACCACCAAACAATCAGCAGTATTTTTGAAGTTGGATTTCTGCAAAGCGTTCGATTCGGTTAGTTGGGATTTCCTATACAGAGTCTTGGCGGTTAGAGGTTTTCCGTCAAGATGGATAGACTGGATTAAAATTCTGCTAGAAACTTCTTCCACACGTGTGCTCATCAATGGAGAACCATCCACTTTTTTCTATCATCGCAAGGGTCTCCGTCAAGGAGATCCATTATCACCCATGTTATTTAACATTGTGGTCGATGTTTTACAACAAATGGTACATTCTACAAATGAGAGCCTGGCAAACCCGATATCCAACCGAATCGGGCAAGCTATTTATGCACTACAATATGCCGATGACACGGTCATGATTGCCAAAGCAGAGGTGGAAGTGTTGGTAACTACCAAGTTGATGATTCGACTTTTCTCGAAAATCTCGGGTCTAAAGATTAATTATGAGAAGAGCTCATTTGTGCCGATTAATGTTCCTGACATTGACTTAGGCAAGGTACGGCTCATATTGGGCTGCAAACAGACAATTTTCCCCGTGAACTACTTAGGCATGCCTCTAAGCCTAAAAGCACCTACAAGAGACCAATTAATTCCGCTGGTACAACGAATCGAATCAAAGTTAGAAGGGTGGCAGGGCCGCCTATTATCGAGAGCCGAGCGACTGATGCTGGTAAACTCGGTTCTCTCATCGATTCCTTTATACTACATCGGATGTTTCTTACTGCCAAAGTGGGTACTTTCCAGAATTGATAGGGTCAGACGGCATTTTCTATGGGGAAGAATTGAGGGGGGCTCAGCCGGAGTACCTTTACTTAACTGGGATGCAATAACTGCACCGAAGCAGTGGGGAGGTCTGGGAATCCCAAACTTGTATTTGCGCAATATATCATTACTGCTACGGTGGTGGTGGCGGTTGTACTCTGACCCGAATTGCTTGTGGTCGATGGTGATCACTAACCTTAAAGCAAAGGGAGATGTGTTAACGGGTCCGAAACTGTGGATAAAAGGGGGATCTTTCTTTTGGAAAAAAATGGAAAACATTAAGAGTCTTTTTATCTGGAGCTGCACGTGGCGGGTTGGTGATGGTCGAGGAATAGCTTTCTGGTACGATGGTTGGATGGAAACTCCATTATACATCTCATTGACCCCACCTCAAAGGCTTGCCAGGCCGAACATTTCTCTGAGGGAGGCTCTGCCGCTATTGCACTCTATTGCACCTTTGTTTCAACAACTCCGTACTCCAACTCTAACGGAAACCAAAGACGAAATCTGCTGGAGATGGACCAACTCGAACGAATACACTGCCAATTCGGTATATAATATCATGGTGGGAGGTGGCAGAATAGCTTGGCGTTATAATGTCATCTGGAAGTGTAAAGCACCGCCAAATGCGAAGGTATTTGCATTCTTGTTGTTGCGACAGAAGCTGCTCACTCGGGATATCATGATACGTCGTGGTTTCCAATGTGAGGCAAACTGTGTTACCTGTACAAATGGGCTGCCGGAATCCATTTTGCATCTGTTTTTCAGGTGTGCTTATGCACGGCAAGTTTGGCGAAGAATATCATGTATACTGGGATACAGAATTGTGATACCGGCGCCATCTCTTACTCAAATTTGGAATGATTCCACTGCAAGCGCAAGACACAGAGGTTTAAAGGATACAACATGGTCTTCGAAATTCATTTCTGGTTGCTGGCATATCTGGAAGCACAGGAATGGAAAAAAATTTCGTGATGAATCTTGCCCCCCGCAAGTCCTGGCGGGAAGAATTGTTGACGAATGCAGATTATGGGAGCAGTTCGCATAATAACATACCAACTGCACTAATAGTTGTTGCTGTACTACATGTACCATGCACTTTAGGCACATGGATGTCCTTAGTTATGTAACTAATGTAGGATGTGTTGTAATCTAATTTTTTTCTACTATCACCTTGGCTGCATCAGTCAAGTTTTCAAAAAAAAGACAATCTAATGAGGAGGATGGTACTGGTTAACCGTTGCAGTAAAATGTGCAGAAAAGAGATTGAAATGGTCAGATACCTGTTCTCTGAGTGCGATGTATCACAGCAAATCCAAACCTTGATGGTAACAGCTTGCTAGATATGGATGCCCAATTATGAACAAACAATACACCCACTACTCGACAAGCAACTCACACAAGAGAGATCCCTATTCCTTATTGCTAACTCTGTCATATGGAGGGAACGATGGGCAAGAGTATTCTGAGATTCAGAATGTGAAGTACCGGATATCATGATTCAGATAAGGGAGCAATGAAACTTTAGCTCGGGCGCATACCAGCAAAGGCAGGGTGGCAGGAGCGTTACCTGATATCCACATAGCTTCAGCTGCCATTTTATTTTTATTTTTATACACCTCATATGTTTAATTTCTACCTTCCATTACCATTTCTCTTTTATTTTTACGAGACAACATATGAATGCTTATCTTAAGCTTCCAATTTGGCTTTATTTTACATTCTGAGAACTTGCCTCTGTTTTACTCAAAAAAAAAAAATAATCTTTCAGAATCATAGTAACCCTTCATTTTCTTAATTTGTCTTTGACTACAAAATGAGAAAAAGAAAGCAAGGGCAATTTCGGTACTTTCAAAATTACGTTAAGAACATTGTATGGCCTATAGGCAGTATTTCGAATAGTATACGGTATACCCCACAGCAATTCTTTTCTGATATTATTAGCTTTTCTGTTAACCCGTTTTAACCAGCAAGCTTAAACAGGTTAGCAGTAGCAAATAAGCTAGCTAGTAGATGGAAATATAAACGAATTAATAGAAATGAAAACAATTATAGAGTAATCGCAGAATTGCTCCATTTATGATTTTGTTACTTTTTCTCCGCATATAATAAACGAAAAACAATTAGGCCCAACAAGAGGCATAATTCCGAAATATCTACAAAACGAACTGGGCTTGCTGCTTTACACTGCATGTATACAAGTTTCAACGGAAAGACAAAAACTATGTGACTTTCGTTAAACCCAACATTAGGCCTTTTATGAGAGGGCATTATTATGTTTTTAAAGTTTGTCATAGATCTTTCCTATGACCATAGTTCCCATATATATCGTTACGTGAAAAGTCTAAATTTTTAATATCGCTAAATTCAGTATTTATGTTTGCAAATTAATCAGAATTGTACGGTCTGATATATACCGAAAGTTCGAACTCGGATCTATGTAGTTGCTGCTAGAGTGGAAAAAATGGCACGGCGGAGCCGGCTCCGTCACAGAACGACACGGTTACGGCACGGCACGCGAGTTAGTTACGTGTCGTAACTCGCGTGTTCCATGTCATGTCTATCTTTTGAAACTTTGACACGGCACGGCACGACACGTGAAATATTTAGTCACGGCACGTCACGTGTAATTAAGTTCATTAGATATTGATTTAATGGTGAATCTTGAATAAACTAACTTAAATTATAATTAAATGATCACGCGAGTCACGCAAGTCACGCGAGTCATGTATGGCCACGGCACGTTTAGACACGGCGTAACTCACGTGCCGTGACCAACCCTTGATATTTTGGTCACGGCACGGTACGGCACGTGAAAAATTAATTTCATCACGGTATAGCACAGTACGAGACCAAAATCACAGTGTGTTAATCACGACCCGGTACGGCACATTTTTTTCCACTCTAATTGCTGCATAACCAGTTCAGGTCTTCCAAAGTTTGTTTGTTTGGGAAAAGTAAATTAACTTGAACCGACAAATTCAAAATAAATAAATAAAAAATCAAATTTGCCCTCGTTAGTACAAATGTCCAATCAAATTCCGTACAGGCTTCCTTATCATTTCGCGAGTGAGACGGCTTTTTGCGTGGATCTTGTTTTTAATTTTTCAAGAGGAGTTTTGAATTGTATTTCAGTACAAAATTTAAAGAAGACGAATGACTCAAATATTACGTACAATATTCCGATTTAACAACCATGAAAATTATCAAATTGGGTAGCTATTACCAAAAGATTTTAAAAGGAATTTCCGATATCTTTTAAGCTAGCACTTACAGATTTGATAAAAAAAAAAAAAAAATCAAAATTTTATAATTTTTATGACATAAATAATAGCAAAAACGATCTAGCAGGAAATGAAATCCCAACCGGAGAGGAATTCATATCACCTAAAGTAACTAAATTTTTGAAGGTATATTTTTACACAAATATTAAAAGGATCCCGTGCATTCCGCTTCAGATCAAATTAGTCCGAATTGTGATATGGACAGTTCAGATCTAAACTCAAAATTTAAGTTTACTTGAGAAGATTCTGACTTACTGGATAGTGGGTTTAAATCCTTGTTGCACTGCATATATTTAAAAAAAATGTCCTACAAATATATAACATAAAAAAAAAGCAGGGTGGAGCCAGATTTTCGAACTATGGAGGTCAAACACATAATGGAGATCAATCATATAAAATTAACATATTAAGAATGAGGATCAATTTAAAGTACTTATGACATTTTACTCTAAATTATATAGAAAATCATATGTAAATATAAAAAAAAATTAAAAAAATGAAGATTAATTGACCTCATTCATATAAGCTCCACCTGCTTTTGATAGAGTGAGGCTATGGTACTATGCATATGGGAGAAATTTGGGTCCGATGGGCATCGGACCCAAAGTGAGTTCGATGGGTTCGCTCACATTCCGATCTGCTTTAGAATTCGCGCCTGCAACTTTCGCGTCTGCTTTAAAATTCATGTGCACGAATTGTAAAGTGAATCGGACAGTCCCAAAACCCATCGGACCCAAATTTGAGTCCGATGGGCATCGGACCCAAGCCTTTCTCCTATGCATATAGCATATTGGTCCACGTTATGGACTCAAATCTTCGGCTTAAAAGTCCTCACGGTTGATCGGAACCATTCAACATGGTCTTCATATGAATATGTGCTTTTTAACTAAATTTTGCATTTTTTTTTTAATTTTTTTACTATTTTTTTTGAATGGATACAAAATTATTTGATATGAAAAATCCGGACCATTCAAAAATAAAGATTTTCTACCTATCTAAAATAAGTAGTTAAAAAATCTAAAAATGTGTATTTGATTTACAATATATATTGATATGAAGACCATATTGAACAGTTTTGATCAACTCTTAAAATTTTGAAAACAAAACTATTAATCTATACAGACTAATATACGATATTCATAGTACCATAAATATATATATGTGCGCTGGAGAGGTGCCGAACCTTATCGATACAGAGCATGTTCAAGTAGTTGAAATCAAATGTTATCAGATTTGATTAATCGAAGAGAGTGAAGCCATCCAAGTCGGATCAATTTTGCTAAATTTGGTCAATTTCCCTTCTAGTACCAAATAATTGAGCCCTTTTCTTCTTCCAGTCCGTATTTTGCATAGCTAATTGACAAAGGTAAGGTATGGTAAGGTAATTAATACAACCAGCCAGCCAGCCATTATTGTTGGGTCCTTTTTATCGAGCCAACCAAAAGATACGCTTCTCTATTAATCCATTACAAATTTACAAGCGGTTTTTATTTCTAACCAACGAATCTTTCATTGTGGAGCACGAACTTCTCTGATGATTTGGTGCTCTATTTCTTTTTGTAGTAATGATTTTACACTTAACTTTCTAAAGATTGAAGAAAACAGGAATACAGAGGTGCTAATTAAGGAGCTGTAACCTTAAAAAAAAATTAAGGAGCTGTAAATAAATAATAGTAGGAGACTGAAGTAATGTTGAGAAATTTGAACCTTTATTAACAAACGAAAAGGAATCTAAATAAGTAAATAAATAAGAATTAGTTAAATATTATTCGCGTGGAAGATTGAATGTTGGAAATTCATATATTTGTATAATTTTTTATTTTATGCTAAAAAAAACTAGGAAGAAAGTAAATTAGAGGAATTTGTCACGTGGAAGTTTAGTGAGAAAGAAATGTCAGCCCACATATTTTTAAGCCACATGCCGACTAACATTGAAAAATAATGTGATTTCATTTCAAATAATTGTGCTTCAGCCTTGTCCTTCGTAGTCCGTACCACAGGAAACAAAGGACAGGAGTCTTTGGAAACAGCTGTCCTTGCAGTCGTCACTCGTCAGTTGTAGCCTTTTTGCGCCCATACCCTCAAAGTTGAAAAATATTAAGGGTCTGTTCGGTGAACGGGAATGGGAATGAACTGGATTCTAATTTGAACTGATATTTATTATCGCTTGGGACAGAAAAATACAAAATTGAAATATTATTTTTTTTACGCTTACAGTAACAGAGCCCAACAGACTCTTAGAGAAATATGTAAAACAAGTATGTAAAAGAAGTAAAGAAATAAAGAACCCGATATTTAGGGAATTTGTATCTTGTGCTTATCCGATTGAGATCCGCACTAGTATCAAAAGGCTCCGTGTGTCATAGACGAGAACTAGATTGACTCTTATTCTAATCAAACGACCGAGATGTATTAAACTCAAAAGATGCTCCTTTGAGTTAATGTACAAGTTGCGGATAATAGTATTCAAATTTGGAGTAGAACTAGGGTATTCCTAAGTTCAGCAAATTTCTTTGTGAACTTAACTCTAAAATCTATCAAATTAGTTTCAAACGACGAATCATAACCTTTGAAATCCTTCCACCTTACAAGTGTTGGGTTAACATGTAAAAATTTTAAACTTTCAAATTAATTTAGTATAAAGTCAAGTGATCAAAATTAGAAGATTTATAAAATAATTTTAATGCATTCATTTTTTTTGACGTCTTTTGACCACTTGACTCTATACAAAATTAATTTATAATTTTAAAATTTTCACATGTAGACGCATCACTTGTAAGGTAAAAGAATTTCAACGGTTTTGATTCGTCGTTTGAAGTCAATCTAATAAATTTTAGAATTGAGATCACAAAAGAGCTTAATGAACTTAGGAACACCCTAGTTCTAATCTTCATATCTGTTTTAATTTCGAACGAAGAGTGAAGACTGATAATAGTTCACATCGAATATTGAAGAAATATGAATATAGATAAAATATAATTTGAATATTTAAAATAAAATTATCACATATTTACACACACATTTCACAAAAAAAACTTACGAAATATGTTCATAACAAGCTGATTAGTTAAACATTTATCTATTCATGAACAAAAATTAACTACAAGTAATTATTATTGGTGGTGATAGTGGTAGCAGTATTACTAGTCGTCAAATGTTCCAACAAACTATAAATCTGAACAAAATATTGAATATGAGTAGATATAGTTGTGTATTAATTATTTTTATAATGAAATTTTATATTATACTTTAAAGTGGACTTATTCTTTTGAACCTCTAAAATGAATATTTAAATTAAAATAAACAGATTCAATAATTATCCAATTTTTTATTCACTTAAAAAATATCCATGTTCGTTAAATATCCGAAAAAAGATATAACAAATATTATGCAATATATTTACACCTCTTGAGTCGTTTCCTCGTCCAGCTGTTATGCTTATTTCTCCCTAAAAAGTATTTATATTGATACGTAGTTGCAATGAAGTTTTAATAAAGTTGTATATGTAAATTTTTAGAGGAGGATTCAAATGCCTCTATTATATCTATACAATTTAAAATTTAAAATTTAAATATTAAAATAAAACTGTTAGATATTATCTATATTATTTTTTCTAAAAAAACGTAAAATGATCGCAACATTTCGATATTGTTTCAATTAACATCAAAAACTTGTAAAAATATATCGATGTGAATAAAATTCTGGTATGAAATTTTCAACTTATTAATTCATATAAAATCAAATTAAAAGAATGATAATTTTTTATGTGAATGTAGAAAAAAATAATATAGATCACATATAACAAATTTATTTTGATATATATATATTTAATTTTTATTATTAAAAAATAAAGGTACAAGGAAGACCCAAATAATAAGGCATTTGAATCCTATTAGCTGTACCCGGATTTATTTTCTTATTTAAAATGAAAAAAAAATGAAAAAGAACCCGAACCTCAACGGAAAATTTGTGGTCCCACGCTCAAGATTTGTTTGTTAGCAATAGACTATAGAGCAACAGCTGTATGCTAGCGGAGTGAGAATCTGCTGCGATCCGGATATTGTGAACAGTATCCTGCAATCTCTGTTTTTTCAAATTCAGCTGTCGAATTGTTTCGAAATGTATGCATAGTAAAATCAGCTATTTTGAGATACGTGCACTAAAAAATTGGACGGCTAAATTAAAAAAAAACAGAAATTAGAGAATTACTGTACTCAATATTCGATCGCAGCAGATCTCAATCCATGCCAGCGGGCAAAAGCATACACGTAGTGACGTACAAGAGTTTGGTCCGTCATTGCATGCCAAATTTGAGTACTTGTTCAAAAGGAACCCACAACATAAATAAATGGAAAAATGATTGAGACAAAAATAATGATATATATAAAGAACCTTATCCCAGCTAAATTGGGGACGACAATTTAATTCGGACCGGATCAGACAATCGGATTTTATATTTGATACAAGTTTATTTCTGATTCGATTTTATGGGTTGAATCGGATCTGATTTGCTTATTGTTTGATTTTAGGATTTAATTTAAGAAATCAAATTAGTGTTGTTGTTGCTGCTATGTTATTATTGTTATAATTATTGTTCGATCGGATGATGATTCATCTCATTATAGATGTAAATTTTGTTTGCATGTTATTTAACTTTTTTATTTTGTTAATAATAAAGTTGTTTTGGCATTGTCATATATTTGTATTTAACTTTTCAGCGGGCATCATACTATCAAATTGAGCCAGCTCAAGCAACATTATTATCATTTGGTTATATCTTAAATTGTATTAAATGTATGATTTAAAGTGAAAGAAATTATATACGTCGAATAAATATAAACTATCTGGTTGGGTGCCAAATTTGGACAGAAATGTGGGAGGCTATACCAAAACCTGAATTTAAGCTCAAATGTCAAGTCAGACGGGAAAAATGGAAATTTGGAAACGACGAATTTGATCCACATTTTATACATTTATGGAATTTATGTTTGCATATAATGTATAAAATAGAAATGAATTAAGTGAAATGGAGAATACAGGAGTTATATCTGCATAAACAAAATGGAAAGAAAAATAGAAACGAAACGAGATGAGATGCATGAACCGACATTTTTACTAATATCCAAGTTTAATAGAAATTAATTAATATACTCAATTCCACTCGGAAGTTATAAAAATATTCATACCGGTCATTTTTTGAACAGTACCTAATTTAATTTAGTACCGGTCATTTTCTGACCGGTACCCAAATTTTTAGAAGAAAAGTCATAGGAAATTCAAATTGAAGTTTGCACTTGGTTTGGCTAAGATCAAACAAATGCATTTGGTTGGATGCGTGTGTTACATCAGTTGCATGTATCGGTGCATCATCAATGTTTTTGCAATGAAACATCGATGTTTTATTAGCCGGGTAGTGTTAAAAAAACATCAGTGCGTCGCTGATGTTTTATTAGACTTAGCATTGGCAATTAAGCAGGGTAGTGCTAAAAAAATACCGGTGTGACGTTGATGTTTTTGCAATGAAACATCGATGCACTTCTGCCGTCGTTAGGCCGTTCATAAAACATCGGTACTCAATTTTAGAATGCTGGTTATTGTCAAATTAAATTCACTAGCCGCATGTGAACACTAAACTTTAGTGTCATACGACACTGTGAAAAAAAACATTGGTACTTTAATCCGAGTTTTCTACGACTTTTTCTTCCAACTATGCTATGCCCATCCTTAAAGAAAAAAATTTAAGTACCGGCCAGAAAATAGCCAGTACTATTGAAAAAAAAAAAAAAATTGGCTACCGGTCATTTTTTGACCGGTACTAAATTAAATTGAATACCGGTCAGAGAAAATAGGCGGTACGGACATTTTTATAACGCGAAATTGGATATATTAATTAATTTCTATTAAACTTTGGATATTAGTAAAATGTCGGATGCATGAACAACAACGGAACCGAAAGAAGACAACACGTGGCAGCCGTGACAAGGGTGACCACTAATATAAATATATAATGTAACAAACAGGATCTGAGTAGGTACATAATCTCCAGCTGGAAGCTGCCTTGCACGTGACAGCTTCCCCTGCAAATCATGCCATGGATGCATGGAGCTTTGCACACGTTTGAATTCCACGCACGCCGCTTCAGTACTTTCTACAAGACTACAATCTCCAGCTGTTGCGTTGCTTCATTTTATGTTTGATAACTTCAGATTTTAGATTCTTTAATAATTTACGCTACAAAATTTGTAGTCTTGTAAATTTTAATTATTCTTAAAATATTTTTTATACGAATTTCAATTCAGCGATCTTTCGCACTGATGACACTGTCCTATATCACAAGACTAAAAACTAATTCTTCATTTTTATGCATTTATGTTAATGAAAAAAGTTAGGCTCTTATATATGGTACATTTCATTTTGAGAAATTAATGTCATGACCTAAATGAAAAAAAATGATGATCAGTTTTTGAATCAGACCATGCACAAGGCGAATTATTAGTTATAAGAAAAATATCAACACAAACAACAGATGTGAGTTTAAGGAACTAAATAATATGAGGCTATAAAAATCATGCAGCAACAAATATGTTTTTGACGAGTGGAGGTGCCAAGAGATGCCAGATCTAAACTTTTTTTTTGGAAGAAAGTTACATTCTAGTTTGTTCTGTCAAAGCAGCATATATACAACGAGGCGGTGCCACTTTATTTCTCTGCTTTAATTTACAACTTGTTCAAGCATAAAAGGCTCTTTTGGTTAAAGGAATCTAACCCTAGCTAAGTAATCTATAGTTAATTCTTTAATTCATATTTATCCAATGACAAATTGACAAGGATCGGACCTAAGATTTGAAAATAATGATGGTGTCTAAGGTAATTTGGCGCAACTCCAACTCTATTAGGCCAGCTGTCATCCCAAGAATAAACAATTTCGACCGAGGTAACTAAGGTTAAGGAATCATAAAAGGCTTGAACAAGTGGATAAATATGAACTTTGTAATTTGTGATAAATATGTGATTCTATATCCGTCTTGTTACATTTTCGATCAAGTTTCGTTCAAAACTAAGTTTCGTTCAAAAAGTTTTCAAATAAATAAAA